>CAMXCT020000473.1:145000-215000 GCA_947184155.2 Cladocopium goreaui | reverse complement strand
TTAATAAGAAACAATGCGCTGCAGATGGGGCAGCCGATGATGCAGCCGGACATGCAAACGGGCTTCTCGATGGGAGAAGCTTGGCCACAAAGAAGTCCCTCAGGATTGGCAATCGGCATATCCCATAGAATTCAACACCGCAGGGGCCAGAATGTTTTCCCTCAGCAACAACCATATCATTTTTGCTAATGTTTTCAGCATCAATCCTGGGTCCATATTGCCTCGGCATATGTTGAGGCAGCTGGCATGGACCCAAATGCACAGATGTCTTTGAGCGGAGTGGCACCCGCAGCGGCCTCCATCGCTGCGCCTGCGGCGTCACTCGCGTTGGACGCGGCCACAGCACCGGCCTTGGCTCCGGCTGAAGCGCCACCACTGGAAACTGCCCCACCACCTGCCGAGCCTGCGGCCGTCCAGGCGGCACCTGAGGCGGCACCGGCGCCGGAGGCCGCAGCAGCGCCGGCAGCGCCGGCACCCGCGGCGCCTGCTGAAGCAGCTGCAGAACCAGCCGCAGAACCAGCTGCAGCGACCCCGGAAGCAGATGCCTCAGCGGTGGCTGCTGCAACGCCGCAGTAGGTGTGCCATTTGGATCCATTCGGCTTCAAGATATGGCTGAGAGCAAGTTGATAGCTTGGGCATTGGCACAGTCTGCTGGGGAAGGGCCCTTTTTGTGTTCAAGTGAGATCAACTATTGAGAGGCAGCACCATGGTTTAACCTTTCCCTGGCCTCGTGCTCTTTATGGCCCTGTGTGCTTGATAAGGTGTATATATATATATATGAACTGCTACTGATCCCGCACCATTACGCAATAATAGTTTCTGTTGATGACATTTGTGCCAGCACAGTCGAAAGATGACAAAGACAAAATACTGATCGAGTAGGGTTTCAAGAGCTTTTGATCCTAGTGATTGCACCACTAGTCACTTTGGCATGGGATGGTGGGTATCTGGAGAAGGCCACCAGTGGCCTTGAACTGACCATCAAGAAATCTCTCAATCCCTTGTGCATTTTTCGTCTGGTGTGGTATCCGTGCCGTTCAGCAGTCCTCTCGCTGCAGTCCCGGCCTCGGCTCAAAAAGTGACAGAGATGCTTGATGGTGCACATTTGCCTGGTGCTCTGTTTCATTTAATCTGATAGAGCACAGCAAACCCCATGTCACATGTTCATTCTTTTTCTCCTAATTGCATCGTCTGAGGACTTCTTGAGCAAGCTTCAAACACCTGTCCAACATCAGAATTATATCGACCTACCTACCTACCTATCTATCTAGCTAGCTAGCTAGCTATCTATCTAGCTATCTATCTATTTATCTATCTATTTATCTATCTCCCTACCTATCTATCTTCCTTATCTTGTCCTCTTATCTGATCATCTTATCATTATATATCTGATCTTATTATCCACCTTATCTTAATCTAAATCCAAATCTAATCTTAATAAGACGTGTTATATCTATCATCTAATCTTAATAAGATGTGTTATCTCTAATCTAATCTTATTTCCTTATCTTAATCCAATCTAAACCATCTATGTGTGTTATATCTATCGGAGGTGCCTGGTGGCCTTGGACTCGCCCCCCCACCGCAAGCAGCGGAGCAGAAATCGGAGTCAGAGGCGAAGGGTGAAGCCTGGGTGAATTTTGATGTCAAAAAAGCTATGGAAAAGAACGAAAATCATAGGCTTTTCGGCTTTGCTACATGCTGTTTAAAGCATTGTGATGGGTAATTATATACTTGGGGGGTTTAGCTATATGCCACCGTAGGTGTTAGTGATTAGTTTATAGTTACTATAGATAGTGACTCGAGTGGTTAATATGGCCCATGTAGTTCGATGATTTACCGTTAACAGGGTGATTTTCATGGCTGAGTTTGCCAGAGGGTAGTGACATGTCGGAACTAGATGTTAGTGATTAGTACTGTTAGTGATATGCGTTAATGTTAGCAATTGTATATGATGAGTAGCCAATCTGGGGATTTTAAAATCCAGCCATAGATTCTCCACATTTTTTCATAGGAAATACAGTGTTCATTGCCTGAGAACCTGGAAGATCGAAGTTTTTCAATACCACCGTAACCGCCGGTGGCTGATGGACGATTTCAAGGAGAGAAGCAAGTCGAGCAGTCGAAAATCCAGCGAATCTTCGGAGAGCTCGAGTGGCTTGGACAGCGGGAACTGTAGTCCTTGGATGTCCTTTTTAGCATTGGCAGCCAAGGAATAGGAAGCAGAATGCACTGAACCATACTGAACCGATTGGTGCTTCGACATGTTTTTTTTTACAACCATATTCAATGGATGAATCACCACGAATTTTCTGTGGTGAAATCACCATTGAAAAGATTGATCCAGAACGGCAATAAACTTCCGGAGCTGAAGGGCGGTGGGAGTCACGGCCCTTGGGCGCTGCTTCAATGCAGAAACCCATAGAAACATATAGAAACCCTTTTTTTGGGGGTTCCTCGGCCATGTCTTGTCCGTGTTTCTTCAGGTGAAAGAAAAAAGAAGAAAAAGAAAAAGAAGGCCATGGCGTCTTCGCGTCGCGGGTCGCCGTGTTGAAATGGTTCATACTTTCCCTACCTGTGGCTAGCGGCTCATAGTGTTGGGATATGATACGGTTAAAACTCCACGACCAGTCCAGTGCGTTATTGGCACGAGGTCTTTGTATATTGCAACTTGAACATGCGGAAGGCTCATTTTTTGTCAACCAGGAGCCATTTGTTGATCATGAGTCATGAGTTTTAACCGCTGTCAGGATAAGAAGAAGAAGAAAAAGAAGAAAAAAAAGTCGCAAACTCATGGGTTCTGAATGGTTCTGAGTCCAGAAAAATGCAAATTCAAAGATGGGACAGCCACTTTCCCTGCAGCTTTGATTCAATGAAATGGACGGGACGTTGGGGATAAGCACAAACCTGGGATATGTATGCTTATGTTCAGTCCCATCATGTCCCATCCGTGGTTTTTTCCAAGCATCGTCAAAAAGGCACCACGCCACACACGGAGTGCTGTCCGAGGTCGAAGAAAAGTGACGTATGTCCGGTCGCCCCGATCCCTTTTTGGTCCTGGATGTCCTGAATTTCGGAGACCGGACTGGGCGAATCATCCCCAATTTGGGAGATAATGATGGATAAATTGGGATATAATGATGGAATATGATGGATATAATCATCTTATATCTCCCAAATTGGGGATGATTATATCCATCATTATATCCCAATGATGGATATTATGGCTCAAATTTGGGATATAATGATGGATAATTGGGATAGAATCATCCCCAATTTAGTGAAGCAATAGGATCTACCATCCTCAAATTTACCATTCCTATGATTCCTATGGCTCTACAGCATCAAAACATGGTAAATGGCGTTTGAGCTGATGTCTGACGTGGGACAGATAGCAATCACCATAGGATTTTCATGGAGATCCCTGAGACTGAGGGGTTCACGACACTTTCTAATTACAGTAATCCCAACTTGGGCCACAGAAAACACACTGTGAATCACCTGCATGTCCACATCTGGGCCAAATCTCAAATATCGGTGGTGAACTCTAGAGTTACGACCGCGCAACGATAGAGTCGGATCCCTGCTGTTTCGCCATGCGTCGCACTCCGAAACGCCGCCATGGCCGATTTTCTGGATGCGGGGAATGCGCAGCCAGAGATTCTGAAGTTTCCAAGCGAAATCCTGGAGAATCAACAGCAACTTGGATGATCTGAGTGGAATGAGTGGAATGGGCATCCAACGGCATAGAAATCATAGAACTCCTCCTTTTTCATAGGGAATTGGGTATGTTGGTTTATAGATGATATGATTTCCATTGATTTCCACTATGATATTCTACGGCTTTTTTGGGTGCGTTTGGCAACCACAAATGGTGTCAGAAATCCGTCAATCCAAGGTTTGGGTGTGATGAGTCCAGGTCAGGTACCCCAAAATATGCTGTACCTCAAGGCGCTCATCGGAGCCATTCTGAAGAAAGTTGATACTAATTTTTTCTATGGGTTTTTAAAGCCATTGAGAGTCAGTAGCAGACATTTTTATCATTTTTCAAACCAGACTCAACCATATAATAACCAGCCATATAACACTATTAACATCTATTAACCATTATCCACCAACAATCAGATTATCATCCCATTATTAACCACTATTAAGCCACTATTAACCATCATTAACCACTATTAACCATTATCCAGTTGGCTGTTATCCATCATTAAGCATCATTAACCCACTATTAACCACTATCATCATTAACTCACTATTAACCCACTCTTAAGCCACTATTAACCATCATTAACCATCGATTGGTCGCCATCGATGTCGTGACTGTCGTGAGGTTGGGTTGGACCAGCTGGGAGCCGACCCCGCCGAAGGAGAACGAGAACAACTCCTGGGCCGTTTCGAAACTCTTCGAGGCCGGTTGAGCGTACGTGAAACAACGGTAGATAAGTTGGTGAAGTATTAAGATGATATCAATATATATATATATAACTATATCAATATATATCAATATTCTGAATAATGGCTATCTGTTCAGAACTTAAATGACTTATGACTTATGATGATGATTATTCCTCTTGCTGTTGTTGCCCATGTTTTATTGCTGTTACTCATATATCTTTTACTATATATATATACAATATATATAATATGATATATATAATATATTATAGATATGCATATATGAAGCATATGAAATATCAATATCATTATCAACATTGAGGGAGAAGGGCACACATTTACGATAATATATATATATATATCACATTTCAACATTGATCTAACTGGGGTACCCCCTGATCGCCCGAATAACTTGGGCAGGTTGTGGCATGCTGTTTCAGATGACTCTACCTGAAGCACTTGGGCAATCTTAAAGCAGAATACAGAATACTAGAGATTTGATATCAGCAGGTGATTGATGAACAATGGCCCCCAATCTAATGATCAACATGCTTGCAACACCTGAATAGATTACCACCAAATGGATTAAAACATATTAAAACTACTATATTCTACCTCTTTTGAGCAAATTTACCCCCTCCGGAGGGGGGAGAAACCTTCACTGTCAGGAGCGCCCAGCGCCCTTCGAGGCTGTCGATGATGCGAATGACTTGGCGACGTCGGGCGCTGTCCGGGGGATGTATGGGGATTGCAGAGCGACAAAGCAAATGATTCCAAATGAATCCAACCGGAGTTACCTTTGTTACACATCTGCAGGCAGACACGCGCGCGCGCACACACACACATATATATATATATGTATATAGGTATATGTCTATATACATAGATTGATGATCAGATGAATCCATTCATGATAGACATACATTGATCCCAATCTCATCACTTTTCAGCACATCTCCAGCCATCGTTTCGTAGCAAAAAATGGCGCTTTTTCCCTGAGGGAAAAGCTCCAAAGTCTGCTCTACCCCGACGACTGTGGCGCGCCCCGATACGTGCCTCAGGCATCCCATGGGTCATCCCATGGCAGCCATGCGTAGTAGGAGTTTCCATTCAGACTTGCCGGGCACTTGGACATGTTAGACGCATAAGACACTTCAGATTGTTCAAGTCTGGATGTTCATGTCTGGAATCTGAGATGTTCCATTGGATGTTAAAAACATATAAAATGTTCCAGGGATCTCTATATAAAGACCGTCTATACCGTCTGGACTGCTTTGGAAACCTGCTTCCTGAGTGGAAAAACAATTGGATTTTCGGAACAGTGATTCAACCGTTCCACACGCACGCGTTCGTCTGAAAATAGGGTACCCGGCCCCAAAATCCAGTGAGTTATCATCGCAGCAACTCATCGAGGGTTTTTTTTGCCATTTCCAGTCACGCCCAAGGCCATCATCTCAAGTTGGTTCTGCATCCAACAATGTCATCCCTATTCGATTTCCAACAAATTCTATAGTCCCTATTATCTCAAGTTCTATAGTCCCTATATAAATATATCTCCCTATTTATTATATCCCTATTGTTTTAAGTATGCCCCATTCTTTTGTTGCTTCAACGGTTATTTTTCTACCACCCCTTCGACCGCAAAAAAACAGGTGGATTCGACCACGGATTGCGAGGGCTGGATCTATGGCACCAAGGCCTCCAGGCGCCGAATGCCGCCGCGCCCCAGCATCGGTGCAGTTTGGTGATGTCATTCCCAACTGGATAATGATGGTGTAATGATGGTTAATGATAACTAACTGGATAATGATAACTAACTGGATAATGGTTAATGATGGTTAATGATGGCTTAATAGTGGTGAATAATGGGATGAGAATCTGATTGTTGGTGGATAATGGTTAATGATGGTTAATAGTGTTATATGGCTGGTTATTGTATGGTTAATAGTGGCTTAATAGTGGTTTAATAGTGGGATGATAATCTGGGGACGGTGGTTTCAAACATGGCTGTTATGTATGGTGTAATGATGGACGACTGATGCTGTTATGTTATGGTTAATGGCTAATTTTATCACGAAAGGTTGGTGTTGTTTCATCATGTTTCATCCGATATTATTTGATCTGGTTGGCGGTAATCCAACAGAGAATCGCCATGGTAATTAGTAATCATCTATAGATTCACTATATAATATATACTGGTTGGTGGTTTCACACATGACTTTTATTTTACATCATGTATGGGATAATCCTTCCCATTGACGAACTCATATTTTTCAAGATGGTTAAATTCACCAACCAGTTATACTTTTTTTTTGGGGCGAAAAAAATGGAAAAGAACATAAAATAACCATAACCGGCAACATATTTGTTTTTTGTGGACTGCTAGTACCAAAGATTGACCATGATGTTTTGAAATGGGATGGATGGATGGATAGACAGGTAAATACACCTCAGAGATACATTAAAATCATTCAATGTCCTGAGAAGACATGCAGATTCCGAATTGTTTCTGGGGTGGGGTACGGGTTGATTTGAGGAAATTTGAGCCCACAATTACCCTCTGGTAATTTAACATAGCTATTGAAAATGACCATTTATAGTGGGTTTACACATTAAGAATGGTGATTTTCCATAGCTATGTTAGTTTACCAGAGGGTATTCCATCTCTCACATGGATTGACTTGGGCATTGTGACCTCAGCAGTATGATGCCGGGGTATTTCAGTAGCCTTGGGCTATGAAGTTGGCATGAGTCTGACCGGGTAACTGGGTTCCATATGGTTCCATAGTTAGTTTACATTAGTTTACCATCTGCGAAACAATACTGTAATAATAATGAGATGATTTAGCCAAAGTATACGCCTAATAACGGGCATTGGATTTGGCTTTACCATGGTAAACGCTAAAGGGCATACGGCATACATGTTCCAATGATGGCAAGAAGAACAAAACACCATTGATACGTAGTTGATCTCAACCTGAGATTAGTAAACTCTACCGTTCAAAGGGTTGTCCGCTTAAGACTAGTCACTAAACCGACGAGATTCCAGGCTTGACATGACATAACAAACCACCACATAGCCAGAGACAATCTAACGTGAAGCTTAAGATATCAATAAGTGCCCAAGTAAACATGAATCAACATATCCGAGATGTAAGAAACTGCGTGTAAATAGACTGAGAGAACACATTGATGCCGATAAACACACACACACATGTATATATATATATCTTTATGTATATATACACATATGTATATATATGTATATATAGGTATCACACATAGATGAACTAACAGTTATCAATCATTTTCTATCAGAACCTATCTTTTTGTCATGGAAAACATGGAACCCATATTTGGTTCCAATCCATGGGGATACCTCCAATGGAAAAACGACCAGCACCAGGTTGACCGTGCCGCGCCTCGGGGGTCGGGCCACCAAGCGGCTGAACGACCGGGTGCGCATGCGCCGCTGGAACTTGGTGCCTGAAGGCAGCAAGGCCATGGCGGCCTGCCGGCCATGGGATGACGGGTTGGAAAACCCGGGAGTTTAGCGATGAAAATGGGGTTTTGATCCACGATTTTTTGATGGGGTTTTGATCTGGAAATTGATGTTTTTTGATGGGGATTTGCGGAGGTTTGATGGGATTTTGATGGGTTTTTCACAGTTAGGGGCAATATGTGATGCTTTGGAGAATGGGAAAAGGTGGAGTTCAGATTATCGAAGCCAAACAAAGAGTAGATATCACTGCTATCCCCCCACAAAATTTGATGGTCGTGACCAAAGTGCTTGGGACTTAAGTTCTGAGTTTTGACTCATGCCCACATTCTTGAGCTGTCAATGGATTAATCCACATCTTTGCGGGTGCAGTTGGGTCTATCAGCCAGAGGTGGACCTAACCTTAAACCCACTGCAAACAGTTGAGGCTGGGATGTTCTCCCCCCACGTTCTGGTCGTTTTTTTCTGATGCAATTCGGTTTGCGAAGTCATGTTGGATGACGATGATAAAGCTGTGGACAGGAATTACCATCCCGGTTGTGGTTTTGCCCCTGAAAAGTCTGAGATCTCAGTCCACTCAATCTAAACCAACAAAATTCACCCATCAGCCATACCAAATTTGAACAAACAACCTTAGAATACCTTAGAATACCTTAGATATCCTTAGATACGTTCCCAAGATTTTGTTCAGCTCCCCCTGCTCCACAGGCGGGCGACGCTGCGGGCGAGGCTGCGGCGGGCAATGCCCAGAGCGCCATGGAGAGCATGTGGAAGGCGCTGGCAGAGGTCATCGGGCGAAGCTTTGACGCAGCAGGGATCATTGGAGAGATGATATAGTTGTGATGATTAAAATCTACGTTCTGTTGATGACATAATGACATATTCATAACATATTCCATATAATTGATGTATCACTGTATCATTCGTGGATATTTACCATATATTTGCCATGTATTTACCATATATTTACCATCCATTGATTGCCATTTTTTTTGGGGGGGGTTGGAAGACGGACGCAGAAGAAAGGACGCCGCGTGTCGGAGATTCCGGTGGACCCCACTGCCATCATCCGACGCTCGCAGAACGATGTGGAAGCTTGGCTCGTTGGTTAAGACCAGTGGAATCCACCACTCCACTGGAGATATCATAGAGATACCCGGCCTGGTCAACGTTTACATATATAACTATTGGAAAGATCCAGCATTTTTAATTAGGGTAAATCCACTATTTCAATGGCCATTTTCAATAGCTATGTAACAAATTACCAGAGGGTATAATATAGAGATATGATATAGAGATATAATATAGGTGTGACACCATGTGACACCATGTGACACCTAAATCCTCTGAATATGGAAATCCCTTGGCATAGATGGTTGACCAGCAGCATTTTTTGTTGGGGATGAACGCAGGATGAAGGTCCATGAAGACCAGCGCCATTTTGGGATGGACAGTGAGCCGTGAAAATCGATCCAGTGGATCCCTTCACTCAGGAGAGATACAATCAGCTCTGCCAAAGACTTCCGCCCTGGGAAGATATCCCAGTACTGATGGCAGCTCGGTACGTCGTTTTTTTTTGGGACTATCTCTTGCACTTGGGCATGAAGGAACAAAAGACCATCGTTCATAATTGAATATGCTCAAATCATCTCGAATTAAATCACTACAGTTTTTTGTGGTTACTCTCCAACTTTGCAAGATTAGGGCCGCATGTATTGATTCACATAAGGGTTGCTTACAAGTATATGTCATTCTATAATATTTTACAATGCAACATATGCATCGATATACTTATAACATATACATATACACATGCACAGGCCTAGGCCTATATGTATGTTTAATTGTTGCTTTTGTTGCATAGCACTTACACAAAACGATAGAAGTTTGTCAATTCCTACTAAAACCGTGATTAAAATGACTTTTTTTTTCTCCATGGCTTAGTAATCCCTTTTTTGGGGACTCCTATAGATTTGCGGATGGTTTACTATTGGGTTTGCAACATTATTATCATAAATTAATCCATATTCGTAATTATTTCCCAGATAACCAATAATCCACATTAATCTGTTAATCTATTATTATAATCTGGTTGGTGGTTTGGAACATTTTTTATTTTTCCATTCAGTTGGGAATGTCATCATCCCAACTGACGAAGTCCATCATTTTTCAGAGGGGTAGGTCAACCAGGTCAACCACCAATCAG
Source organism: Cladocopium goreaui (assembly GCA_947184155.2). Classification (NCBI taxonomy): domain Eukaryota; class Dinophyceae; order Suessiales; family Symbiodiniaceae; genus Cladocopium; species Cladocopium goreaui. The sequence continues at coordinate 204,894 of CAMXCT020000473.1, read as the reverse complement.
TAATTATATCATATGTAATCCATATCATCCATATAAATCACCATTATTAATGGGTAAATCAATGTAAATCACCATTATAAATAGGTAAATCACCATTATAAATAGGTAAATCACCATTATAAATAGGTAAATCACCATTATAAATAGGTAAATCACCATTATAAATAGGAAATCACCATTGTAAATAGGTAAATCACCATTATAAATAGGTAAATCACCATTATATCACATACCAATAAGTTCATAGCCCATCCACGGCAGGAAATGCTCGTGGCGGCGCTCTACAGCCGCAGCGCCTACGGCTTCACGGGGCGCCAAAAGCTCTTCGACTCGGTGGCACAAGGCAGGGAATCCACGTGGCTATGCATGGATAGATGTACTACATATATAGTTACTATATATATATATATATATATATTTAGAGTTATTTATATATAGTTATATATCTATATAGAGTTTGAACAATTACTCTTAACAAACTATATTATTATTATTTTTATATACCATGGAGAGAGAGAGATATATATATATATACACAATAGGTACTATAGGCAGTATCGGCCGCTCCCTTCCTCGCGGTGCTTTTGGCCTGAATCTGGAGGCTAATTTTCCATTTTTTGCTGCCTGTTCTGTTGTTAGTCCACCTTGTTGGTGTGGCCGCAGACAGATGTTTGGCCCGTATTTTGGGTATCCACCGGGATACCAGGCCTCACTTCATAGCCCTTGTTTTGGCAGTGTATAGATTTGTCAGTTTTTCACATTCGGAGAGTTTTCGGATTCATGAGACGCTTTTCGTTTTTGAAAAAAAGGATTATATGTATATATGTTTTTAATTATATATATTATACACATGTTTTTTGCTAATATTTGAAGAATTGTGTATATGTGATAGATGCATAAGCTAGATATTAGCAGACCACATAAGTATGTATGTACCTACATGTGATATACTTAAGAGGTCCTTTGATATTCCTATTGTTTCCTGTTGCCCTTTGTACAACTATCCAGATGTTGATTTTGTTGCTGTTGAGCTGGTCTCCATGTGCTGATTTGCATTGCAAGGTGCCATGGTGTTCTCTATCCATCGCGCTATGTTCGACTATGCTGAGCACGTGGATGACGCCTCCAATGTGACCTGTCCTTATCATGGCTGGCATATGAGGACTGCTATGTATCTAATGTGTATGTACATTGTACATATGAGATTTGAATCTATTCTTAAATACATGTCACATCTTATATATCACCTATGACATATCTATATATATATATATCTATATATATATGCCACGTATGTACCTAACACGTGTCTATCATTCTCCTCAACGTGTCAGCTGGCCGAGTTCCAGTGCCCCAGGATTTGGCCTTCCGCGACATGATGGGCTTGGCACCAGAGGACCTGGTGAAGACGCAATGGAAAGGCACGGCCTTGCAGTGCCCCGGCCGAACTTGAAGCGTTCTGGTGGAAGTGGGAAAGCTGAACTGACCCCCTTCCCACCCCTTTCATCATAATGGGGGCACCAAGAAACCACACAAATATACCTTTGATCTGTCTAGTTGTGTTCCCAATTCTGGCTGTATCAGGTAGGTAGATGTGTACATACTGCTATGTTTAAGGTGGTCGGTCCAGAAGACCGTATTTTCCCAGTCAGTTTGGCAGACCCCCTTCATCATAAGGGCTCATAACCACTCATAAGGGGTACCAGGGGGTAGTAGCACAGGACTGCTTTGGTTATGAAGATTTATGAAGACTTATGAGTTGGAAAAACTTGTCTTTTCATTGGAAAAGCTTGTTTTTTTTTTATTCTGCTGAACCGCCAAAAGTGCTTAGTGAGGGGTTCTGAAGGGTTATGAGGTGCTATGAGTGTAACAGTTTTCACAGCATTTCAGCCTAAGTTGAAGGGGGTCCAACTCCTGCTGGAACTGAGGGACTGGGATCTGAAGTATCTTTGGGAATACTTACCCTCCAAATTGGCTATAGGCTATAAACCTTCAAAATAGCCGAAAGTAGTGTTCCAACCCCCTATTTGGCAGGGCGAGTGTTAATTTTGAGGAAAGGCAAGATGAATAGGAACTAAAGATCCAAATCTGATCGCTTTGGGGTTGAACATGGATCAAGTATTTCCATAAAATCTTGTGAGGGTAGCGTTTTTCAGAATCCATGAAATCATGTTAAATGATATGAAATCACATGAAATCTCTGCAGCCTTTTTAAAACCCACCGGGTTGCTGCACGGCAACTAGGGGGCTAATGTCAACCCAGAATGAGTCTTGGTTCATGAGGCAGTTACATGATCCCAAAAACTGTGATCACATGCAATGCAAATAGGTGCCTCCTAAGGATCTCCACGCTGATCGAAACCTGGCTACTAGTATCACTGTCGAACTGTTGGTGGTTTCCAATATTCCCCCCACTGAGATGATAGACCCAGTATCTATACTTGGATCATCGCATGGATGGCAACTGATTAATAAGCATGCTTAGAAAGTCCTCAATTCCTGGCTTTTTCCCATAGTAAAAATGGGTAAGCTAATCCCATTTACTAACCAGTTCCGCCGCCAGACCTGTGTACGTGGTCGCCCGCGACCACGCCTTGCAATGGATCGTAGTGGCGGTGCGGGGCACGCTGTCGCAGAACGACATCCTCACGGATTGCGCTGTGAACGGCGTGCCATTTCTGGGAGGCTGCGGACGCAGCCACAGGAAGACCTGAAATGGGTTTGTTTTGACATGTTTTGACATAGGGCCTAGGGGAGACCAGAATCCCGTAGTTTCTCAACCTTTTTCATTTCTAAGGTCATTTTCTTTTTTGATGGTAAGCATTATTGGACAAACCACCATTATATTTTTTGAATGGATGATGGATATGGGAAAATAATCTGGAAAGGATTGAATTCCCAGAATTTACCGGCGTTCCCTCCAGACGCCAGGGCATCACATATCTATTTTGGGGCAGTAGAAACCCAGCCTAGATTTCCAGACTAAAGCTTTAAAGCTCTGAAAAGATGAAGATTGAGCTTGTTGAAACAAGAAAAACTCGTATCACAGCCAACCTTCTCGGCCCTGTGTCCCCCATGCGGATGCTGCAATGCTTAGCCGCTTAGCCATGGGCCATGGCCAGTTTCCAGTTGGGGCTTGGAGTGCTTGGCCTTTGGATGGTGAATTCTGAAGGTCAAGGGAATGAAATCTGCTTTCACCCACATCCCAACTGGATCAACCTTCATTTGACCTATGAGGACTGTTTGTGTCTTTTTTTCCTTGTGTTGGCTGGCTAGGGGACTCCCCACCCAAGGTTTGAAACCTTCAAATTGGTCAGGCTGATTCGGCGCGATCATTGCATCGAATATTGCATCACATTGCGATACCCTCTTGGAAACTAACATAGCTATGGAAAATCACCATTTTCAATGGTTACATCCACTATAAATGGCCATGTTCAATAGCTATGTTAGTTTACCAGAGGGTATGTCTGAAAGTCTTCCAAATTGGTTTTGCCTATGCATCTGATGCATCTGCACCAGTCCAGCCCACATGGGTGGCTCCACTCTACAGGACTGCTGTTCGCAGGATGCACTGCATGGGGCTGATTGCTTTGGCCCACTGGGGGGCTTCTACACCTGGAGCTTTTGCTGTGACCGGGCCGAAACACCGCTGGCCATCAGCAGCTACAGGTCATGAGTCATCAAATATAGATATCATTGTTATCATTGATATCATCACATATTACATACATATGTAATATGTATGGTCATATTTGATGTATACAGAATCTGATGTTTTTGAGCATCAATAGCGTGGCATTGTTATCTCAGCAAAAGCCTGCGGATTGCTATAGATCATGAGTAAATAACCGATTTATCATAGGCATGGAAACACATGCACACACACACACGGATATATATATATATACACATAATATATACATATATAAATAAATAGTATTGTTATTTTTTACATGTGTGTGTGTGTAAGGAAACCGTTTCATAATGGTTGGATACACTATAATGTCAACACCTCATTTTTGTCAACACCTCAATAATAAATCCTTGTGGCCAGTTTAACTGGTGGCGTCCCATTCTTGTAGCAGATGACGACTATTTGCACCCCAATTCCCGATGTTTACACAACCATAGTTTATTATATAACCTGGGGTTTACATTACATAGATATATAGATAGAAATGCACACACACAGATATATATATATATATCCCATAGGATCCATGTATGGTATATATATGCCAACATTTGGGGTATATTGATGGGATCCATGTTACCATATATAGCACCATGGATCCTATGGGTATCATATAGCTATGAATAGATAGATAGATATATATATATTTCATATAGCTATGAATCATGACCCATAGCTACCCACCATCAAGACAGAGGCCAAGCTCCACCCCGCGACTGCGATTGGCACGAGATCTTGTCCGTGGTCGCAGCGTCGGAGCAGGTGGGCCCCGAGACGCTCCAGAGGCGCGGCATGGCGCGGCAAGGGTGGATAGATGCATATATCAATGGTCCAGCAAAGGTAACATATACCCTCTGGTAAATAAACATAGACCCTGAAAATCACCAATTGTTAATGGAAACTAGTCTTCCAACCCCTATCTGCCAGGGTCTATGTTAATTTACCAGAGGGTATATATAGATATAATGTATATATATGTATATATAACCATATGTATTTTGAGAAATGCTGGGATATAATTGGATAGATCAATGGTCTATCAATGGTACCCTCTGGTAAACATACAAAAAGCCATGGAACACCAGCATTTTTAGTAGGTAATTCAACTATCAGTGGCCATTTTCAATAGCTATAACATATAGATAACCATAACATATATTTATTGGGTCTATCAAATACCATTAATATTAACATATTAATTAACCATAGATGGATAATGATGGATAGATATATAACCATCGGTCATCAATGGTTAATATTGGGCAAAAACCACGACATAAGTTTTGGTTAATGTTGATCCCCCTGAAGAAAAACTCCAAATGATAAATTTACCCACTGGTTGGTAATCAGCTAGGTGGCGAACGCTGGAAAGTTGGAGGTTTTACAGCTGGTCAATCTTACATGGATACAAACTAATCCAAACTAGTCTTTTGGTATTATTGGGAATATCCACTAACCAGCAAAGAATTTATATAATTTTTTGCAGGGTATCTAAGATTGGCAATGTTTATAGCTAGGAAGATCAGTCCTGGATTGTTGTACGTGGACCGCGTGGAGAAACGTTTCCCAGCAAAAGTCGACAGGCTTTTCCACAGGATAGTGAAACTTCAGTATACCACTGAGCTTGAGCTACATTTCAAATGTCATATCATCATAGCTTCACACAGGTAGCAACCAGTTGCAATATGCAGGTAATGCAAGTCCCAATCTGATCATCTTGTTATCTATATATCTCAACAGTATGCAAGTTGGTTGAGTATTGTGCATGGAAAGCTTTGGTTGGGAAGCGCAGAAACGTATCAATTTGGTTGAATTATGTCCATGTCGAAAAAATTGTATAGTGCAAATGTTCAGTCATTGCAATTTGTTTACTTCTGGGGCCTTTGCGTATTTTTGGGGGTTATTTTTGCTTACTTTGCGGGTTTAACCAATGTTGCCAAGCACCGGGACACCTCATTTTGCCATCACGGCAGGGTGGTGGGACCATGGCTCTTCATGGTGGGGCGTGTATACCTGGTATATCTCCAAAAGTTGCATCTAAATTTTGTTGATCTGACACTAGGCATCACTCATGTATGAATGATGACGAACTATCCTTGGTACCACTTGATTTCTGAAAGTTTGATATGTGTTCTTTTGGTGTGGGGAAGAAGGATCTAGAATCCATGGGATTGACATGGCGGATCGATAGACATGAGGACCATGAGGACGCTTAAAGGGTGGGACATGGTGGGACATCGTCCCACAGATGGGGACAATGAGAAAATCATCGCTGGGCCAATGGATATTTCCCCAGGTTAGCTGACTATCCAGTTCTGCTACGAGAATTTTGCTGCCTTGTTCCTGGAGATGAAGATCATCCCTGCTGGCACTTGTATGGACTCGTTTCCTGAAGATTTGCTTAGCAACGTTTGAACGTGGCTGTGAACCAGCTTCCAACCTGACTTGGCACCTCCCAGCGATCCCAGAAGTTTATTAGTATTGGCCGGTTAAATCATGTATTGGCTTCAAATCCCTTCAACCACCATTATATTTCAAGATATTTCAGAAGTTTCTGAGAGTTCCTGAATCTTTTGCTTTCTCCACAGAATTGTGGATTTTCACCACCATTTTCATCATTTTCCCCGGCATCCCAGGAGCCCAACGCACGCCTTCCGGGTCCCTTCATTCAGTGCTGCTTCCCCGTCCTGCGGCGCCTTCTGTCGAGCGAAGCACCGGACTGGATGCGCTTGGAGTTGGACCGGGAGTTCGCGGTGCTGCGGCGGAGGCACTGCTGGGGTGTTTCAGGATCTAAAAGAGGGCCGGATTTTATCATAGAGTATGAATATTATTTTTATTTATATTACATTATATATAAAACTATATATATATGTACATTAGAGTATGATGATGATGATGATGATGATGATGATGTATAGTTATAATGACGACGACGATGACATTTGCTGTCAGACTTTGGATGATTTCAGTTTATAAACGATAAAGTACAGTAAGAATATTTGTGAAAATGATGATTCTAATGATTCTGTAGGTCCAGAGCTGCTGGGTTTTCAGCCGCCAGGTGGAGTGGGCAGGAGCTCAAAGACTTTCAAACCTCGGCCGAGGCCAAGTCGGGCAGGTGCCGAGGGATGAGGAGCTCCAGGAATGTTTTGGACGGTGATTTCATGAGACGGAAGTGCACCCCATATATTTACACCGGAACAGCTATATTCATCTACATCATTATATCACAATTACCAGATTTTCAACTCCAAAATATTCCTCGTGTATTGGATTTACATTCCTTGTGTCACCTTACAAGTTATCGTGCATTTCCAGAGGGTCCTGGTTCAACGCTCCCAGGCCATGTTTGCTTTCGGTGCGCCGCGGCGCCGAGATTCTGCACCATGGACTGGACCAGTGCTGTCCCAGAGATCTCGAAGGTGCAAGACGAGACCTGGGGAACGATGGGATGCCCATGTTATAAGTTGGTTTATAATCCCATGAAAACTATAGATATATCACCTAATATCACCTATATAAACCATAGTGAAATTGGAGTTATAAACCAACTTAGCTATCTAGGGGGCAAATGTTGGGGACGAAGAAACAGTGACAAGAACTGGAACTGGCTTTTGTGTATTGAAACATGTTCAGAATGTCAGAGTTTGAGGCATGCTGTGACTTCCCATTAGAGAAGCAGTCTGCCAAAATGGCACTGCCAGGCAACGACTGTTCATATATCCACTCAGTGGCCGAATCCCTCTTCATCCTGGGCTCTTTGAAGTCCTTGCCCGACATGGACCTGTTGGTCAGTCCCGGCAACCAGGTTGCCTGGCCTAGGATTTCAGCATGCCACTTGTAACTTGAAGCATGTCTTAACAGTCTTAACATGTCACCGGGAGAGTCCCCACCCCTGAAAGTTGCTGTCCAGCCCAACGAAGACCCTTTGAAGCGGTTCAACATCGTTAAGACCATGTAATATCATGTAATGTTTGTTTTGACAAGATCAAAACTGATCAAATCTTACAAGCATCTAGGGTTTCATGGGACACTAATCGCCCAAAACGTCCGCTCCAAACCAAGCCGTGCAAAACCCAGGACCGTATACAGGCCACGGTGCCCGTTTTCACCCGGCACCGAACCAGGGAACGCAGCTTGGATCGTTCAAAAAATCACGGGTTTCTTCGATTTTCTTTGCTGTTTTTAAACGCCATCATTTTTATGAGATATTGACACATATGATTACCCATAGGATCCATGTATACTATATATGGTAACATTTACCATCAATATACCCCAGTCATGTTAGCATATATACCAGCACCATGGATCCTATGGGTTATACATTTGATTGCATATGGTCATATGGTTGTTTAAACACTCTTGGGGCACCCGGTGGCACCTCGAGGCAGCGGCTACGGCGGCTACGTCTTGCTGCCCATGGAGTGGCAGCTGTCGCCCGGCCAAGCGCGGAAGCAGACGGTGGCGGCCACGCGCGTTGCCGGGAGCGACCTTCGGTCCAAGCGCAGCTCGGGCTGGTTGGATCTCTGAAGTTGGTGGTTTACAATGATATGCTACGGATATGCTATGGATTGAGTTGCGTTGCTAACGGTTGTACTAGTATAGTAAGTGAATTTAATGAACATGGGTGGTGGTGGTAGTAGTAGTATTAGTAGTAGTAGTAGTAGCAGTAGTAGTAGCAGTAGTAGTAGTAGTCGTAGTATGTTTTAGTTTTAGCTAATCTTGCTCAACCACACCCCAGTGCAGAACTGTTTATATACGAGTTTCAATCCTAGTTAGTGACTAAGGCTTGGCAAGAAAGTCCGAGAGGTGCCGCACTGCTAAGAGAGAGGTACACATCCCTGGTGAACCACAGTTGGGCCCTGGAAAACCACCAGGTTTTTCCGCCCGGAACGACGCCGTGTCACCGGGCGCCAAGCCGCCAAGGCCAGGGAATCTTTTGGCGCGGAAGCACCTCCAATTGCTTGATGTCCTGCAAGATCCGGCAGGTCTCCAGTGGAGCTGAAACTTGGCGCATTCCAAGAATGGACCGTTTCCCCATGTTTTCTCCGGGCATTCTTGGCAATTTTTTGATAGTACCCCTTATTTTATATATTTTTATATTATATATTTTTGAAATTATATATATATATATATATGCCACACACACATATATATATAGATTGTATATTCTATATGATTTTAGTGTTTTGGACCAACCACTTCAACCACTTCAACCCATATCACCAGCAATGGGGGATCAATGGGGATGGAATAGACGTTTGGACCTGTGGATTCAAGGTGATTGAACCACCTATGGAGAGATGAGTAGTCACGGGGACCGTCATGGGATGGCATTTTACGAATTTGTCAACGGCCACCAGCCATTGATTTTCCCACTGAGCAATCCAGATATATCCAGATCACTCGGGGAAATTATGGTCAATGGAGTCAATGGATTGGTTTAAGGGAAAATCTTAACCGGAAACCATAGATTTTCCCATTAAATATGGGGCTTAAACCAGTAAATTTTCCCTTGTCCCCAATCCATTGATATGGGATTTCCAACTGGATTTCTTTCCGGTGCCAGCCCTGCAAATCCCAGGAACCTTGGAGCCAATGTTTACAAAGCTACGACTGCCAAACGCCTTTGTCCTTCAAGAATTTCATGAACACACCGAGGCGTGGTCCGATTTCTCGGACACAACTGACAGATAAAAAGTGATACTACTGTAGCTAGATATGCTGGATGCTGGATTGTGGGGTGAAAAAACAGGTGCCATATATTCATGCCATGCCAGTGCCGGGTTTGTGCTGGATCTACCAGCTGAGCATCCATTTCATGTCATTTGTAGGGCATTCACCAGAAGTTTCAGGTGTTTAGATGCTGCCATTTCATTCAAACTTACCATTTATTGACATGGATTTGCCATCAGCTGAAGATGGAAAAAGATCATCAGCCCACCCTGACTGTCCATGGTGATGCAGGGGTCGGCTGGTTTTAGCCTCGCAGTTCGTCGAAAATGTGGACGCACGCTTTGTAGGGATGGCTAATCCTGTGGAGGAGGAGGTGTGGGATTTCCTGGTGCCTCGGCGCAGAGTTTTTTCAGCCAAAGCCGCGATTTCACCAAAGGTTGGGGGGAATGGTAAAATCCTACAGCGTCTACAGCTTTGTGGCCGTATGAGTTCCTAAGAATATATGTATATATTTTTAAGCAAGTGGTTTGCAAGGGTGTGATGGAAAAGATATGAAAAGATAGTCAAAACACACACACACACAGATATATATATATAATTATATATAATAATATATAATTATAATGGTCATTAGATGTCCTTAGGTGAAAATTCTGTGCTAGCAGAATTTCCCATGGTTTGCCGAAGCCTAAAGCAGCACCGGATCAGATGTAAGGTAGTAAACCCAATGCTATAAACCATCCCATTCACCAACCATTCGGGCGTCAAATTTACAACGTCCCATTAAATACTAAGGGCATACCCAAGGTGCCATAACCTCTATTGGAGATGGTTTATTATTGGGTTGACCACATTGCTACTTGAACATGTCCCCATGTGCTGATTTTTTCCCAAAAAAAACCTCGCCCAGGTGAAGAACAATCTCACGGAGCAACGCGTGAATCAACTGGAGGAGGCCCAGTGGAGCTATGCCATCAATGTGGATGGCACTGGAAGTGGTGATCGCATCTATTGGTCCATGGGCAAGATTTACCGGATCTTTGGGGCTGGAGTTCATATGATATCATGATATGACCATGGTAATCACGCTCCCATAATAAGTTGGGATATTGGGCCCCTATAACTATGGTCATATGATGTCATATGTCAAATTACAAGTGGAATCGTGCCCCCAAGCGGATGGAGCGGACCTGAGGCTGGAGGATACAGCTTGCAAGCTATGTGTAAGCTGCACGTTTGTTGTTGGTCATCTCCATTTCCAGTAGGCTTTCACCTCCCTGGAGGCCTTTCATAGATCGTGATTTACACGCAAAAAACACGGGTGATCTTAACTACAACCAACCTGGTTTAACATGTTTTAATATTTTTTCATATAGCTCTTCAGCCACAAATCTTGACTACGAAATGTAGGTATCTAGGAAATCTAGGGACCTCTGAGCAACCTCGCTCCAAGGCAGATGCTGATGCGCAAGGTGGTTCTGGTTCAAGAAAGTGCCTGGGTCTCCTGGTTATTGGGACCCGTGCCGCCCGTGCCTTCGGATCCTTCGGACGGAGCTGAAGCTCCGGCGGCACTGCGACCCGGTGGGACCAGTTTTTTGGCGGGAATCATCCCACAGAGATTTGATTTGGGGAGTTGGTGGTCACTTGTTAAGGGACGATTGAACGTGGCTTAGCTTAAGTGATTTTCGGATGAGTTGGAGGTTGGAGGCAGGAAAATCTTACTTGGACTCGTACACACACACAGATATAATATATATGTATATATATATTTATATGTATGATCTCTATATATCATTATATATCGCTATTACTCAAAGTGCCTCTTGACTTTTCACACGGATTCACATGATCCCATCATTTTCCAGGACCCCAGATTCCCTGGTGAAAATTCAGCTCGTTTGTTGCTGTACCTTGGCCCTCCAAATACCAAGTAGCCAGGGTCACGATACCAAGTGGACATCAGAGAACTATAGAATTGAGGAAAACACCAGGATCTGGGGCTAGAATTGATTATATATATATATTATTATAGATATGAGTATTAATTCGAATTAATTCTAGAGAATTTATTGAAGGTGTTCCCGGGTGTCCCGGGTGTAGCCATTGCTGTCCCCAGGCGCCCTTGGGAACACTACCTGCCGCTGCGCATGGACTTGGCCGACCTGAGCCAACGGCTGCGCTGGTTGGACGCGCACCCAGAGGAAGCAGAGAGGATCGCGGAGACAGCTGCACGATGGGCCAGGGAATTTCTGAGCCACCTGGTGGATCCTGGTGCCGGTGACCACTTCACGGCCAAAGCCGGGGCTATGGCATGCTATGGCTATAGGCCCTACATGGCCCTATTGTACATGAAATATGGGATAATACCATATAATACCGGTGATTTTTCAAAGAAATGGTATATATATACACATGTAATTACGCGCACACATGTATATACGTATAGAATTCCAAGAATGATATGATAGGTCCAGGTGGGTGAATCTGACAAGCATGACGCCAAAATCGTCAGTGAATGGGGGATATGGTGGTGTATGATGATTCGGATTGAATTTAAGGTACCCTGTTTTTGGAAACTCACAAATCTCCGTAGAATAAAGCACGCGATATATCAATCAATTGCATGTGGTCGAACATGTTCTGTCCCAAAAGGAAGGAGTATGTAACAATGTAACAGTTCAACCCTGTTCAGCCCAAAGAGCTTTCGTTTGCGGTCAAGAACGCACCTCAAGACCACCCGGACGACCCTTGGCTCAGGCTATGATTGGATATTGTACTACTTGGATTGTGCTGTTCGACGGTATGCAGAGTTCCACTTCGACCCCGCAACCCTTCTGGACGTGCAGAACGCCAGTCGTTTGGTGTAAGAAGCCGATGGTCAAATGTGTTAAGATAGATCGAGCACAGCGGAATGAAAGGAGGAAGACTTGAAGGACAGGGAGAGTTGGATTTGTCGATTTGTTGCCCTGTTGCCCCTGGAGGAGGACAGGCCAGGACACAACTGCATCACGACAGGTCCTTTTCCCATGGTGACCGGGAACTAAAGGGGCCCCAGATAGAAACCCGACTCACCATCAAGATGGCATGATGCTATGGGAATTAATATGAATTAATGCTCCTGGTGGTTTGTGGCCCCTTGCCTCAGGACTTCCTCCTTTCAGCGCTTTTGGCTGCGGAAAAGACTTTGGGCTACAGGGTGGTCAATCTCATTGAGGGCTCTGATAGAATGACAGGGGAGTCGACTCCAAACCCGGAATGGTTGCTTGATCCCTGGGCACCCGAAAAAGGGGCCTGGATTCCTGGCAATGTTGGGGAAAACCCCAGCATGTTTCGGTGAAATCCCAACTTTCTGTTGGCAAATCCTCTTACAAAAGACTTCTTAGGGCCTGGTGACTTCATGTTGGATTTCAAGGCTCTTCTCTGCCAGTTCACAGGCACCGCCCACGAGGGCTTTGCGAAGACAGCCCAGAAGCTGCTGAAGGCCGGGCTTGTCTGAAAATGTGGTAGCCTAGGGTGTACACCCGAACAGCCATCGTGGGGTGGACAATGGTAGACACCATTTACAAACCCATGCTGGCGGTGCCGGGTCTTCCAGCCCAAATAGGTTACAAATTCCTACCCGGTCAGGAAATAGAAGGCATCTTGCGTGAGGAGCTGGCGGCACACCCGGTCACATGGCCCGTGGATCGGTGGATCAGCCAGATCTTTGCCGACTTGAGCCAAATATGGACTTGCACACCATTTTGATATATTTTAATACCATTTCAGGCCAGTTTTTAACACCTTCACTTTGTAAATCTTGGTATTCTTCGATCATTTTTGAACCCACCAGGTTTTGAACATTTCACTCCGACCCCATGTGGGCCCATGTGGGCCCATTCTGCCCGATGGCCGAGACCTACCAGTTGGTCTTCTGCGGTCACAGCATGGGGGGTGCCTTGGGGGCCATGTGCGTCGCCATCCTCCGAGCCAAGGTGCCCTGACCCACCTGACCCACCTGACCCGCCTGACCCCCACCAGGATGGTGCTTTCTGGGGAGATTTCATGGATTTTGGCGATTTGGATTTTTCAACTTCCAGATACTTCCAGAGCCTATAGCTACTATAGCCATCTATAGCTGCTATAGCTGAGCTCACAAGGCAGGATAGATGGGATCAGTCTCCCAGTGACCCAGCCCTTGGATTTGGAGGCGTCTATCCCCGAGACGCGTGCGGCGTACACCTGGGCCAAAGGTTGCTGCTTGGATGAGGTAAACAGCTGTTAAATTTGACGGATCAGGATGATCAGGAGGTCAAAATGATGTCATGATGTCGCAATGATGTCATAATAGATATATAATAGAGATATAATCGATATATATATAATAGATATATATATATGTATAATAGACATATAATAGACATATAATAGAGATATAATAGGAATTAATAGGACATAATGATCTCTCCCTCCCGGTGGCTTCGGCATTGGCGCCGATGCGAGCTTTTTATACCGAGGTTTGGGGTCTCTAAATTTTGTTTGTCGTTTGGCGTGGCAGATGCATTGCACAATCTTGAGACTTTGGAAGTCAAGTGGCTCATTATATGCCATATACATGGATGATATATATATATATATATGATGTATAGGTATGGTACAGATGGTATAAATGGTATATATATATGTATATATTATATACCATATATACATGGATAATATGAGATTCCAACCAAACTATGTTTCAAATAGAAAAAGCCCTGAAGGGCCACCGGCACTGTTCAACGAAACACCTTTAAGATCCTTTAAGTGAATAGGGATCAAATCGCCGTGAGACAAATGATCAGCCCAGCGATTTGAGAGCTGCAGATCCCAATTTCCATTAGCAAGATTTTGTGCCACTGACATGAGAGGAGGGCAGCTTAATTCTAATCCATTACTTTTAGATGCTTTCGCCGCCGGCGCACTTTTCTAATCTGTTTCGACGGTCAACTTCCAGGCTGGTTTTTCAGGGAAACACTCATCCTCCATCTCGTGCCTTTGTAAAATCTCATGCCACACCACACTGCTGAACTTGCATTGCTGGACTGGATCCAAATGGTTATTCATCCTTCAAAGCCCTTTTCATGGAGGTTGGTCAACCTTGGTCAGATAGTAATTTAATCTTTTGCCAAAACTTAACGATTTCTTGGGAGGTAGCTAAGATCCACTCATGATTCCATGTTAGATAGTCGGATTCCCTAAGAAGGGGAGTTGCTTCGCCATGCTTCGCCCAAAAAGGTCGAGCCTTTGGGATTGGCACCCCCGCGGTCTTGTCGCGCAATCTTGGGGAGTCGCTGGCGCAGCAGCAAGCAGTGTACACGTTGGTGAATGCACAGGAGAACGTGGAGAAGATCGTGGGATGGATTGATGAGATTTTAATCCCAACTGTTGGCATTCTGCTGCTGTCAAAATCCAATAAATAAACCTTAACTATATATATATTATATCAATATATGTATATATTATATCAATATATGATATATATATATATATATGAGATATGGTAACTCCATGTAAGCCCATGTAGCTCCCATCAACCAAGCGATCGCAGGAAGTAAAGTCAAGTGTGAGCATTGGTCCTCATAGCGTTGCAGGGCATGACAGTTGAGACTGGTCACTCCGCTTTTTCCATCCTTCCCCCCTATTCAAGTGAGAAGAGGCGAGATGGATCCAGATTCAGATGGTCAAGAGGAACATGTCGGATCTAGTGGCCACCACATGGCTAATTCCCTCCAGTTCACCATTCATCACCCTTCGATGAACCTCCTAGTTACAGGTTACAGGTGGGTCAAAGCCATTCAAAGCCCCAAGTCATGCTCTCGCAATCCTATCGTCCTGGCAATGGGAGATCCCTTGTTTTGAAACATGCAATGTGGCGAATCCAATAGTAAACCAACCTTTTGGAGATAGTTTGTGCATGTTTGTACCATTCTGATTCTAATTCATTTCATACCACCTATCTGTGACAAAAATGGGGTATACCGATTTTTTTTCCCCCCATTTTGGCTTACCACATAGGAGAGGTATAGAAAATACATGAAAATACCTTCCCCCCAATGATTAAAAATCCATAAACCATGGTTAAGTAGGGGATGAAACCACATTTCAGGGACCATACCATGGGATGTTTAACATACGCCAGGATTGGTCGCCGCGCGCATCTCTTTCGAGCCTCGGAAGTGGAGATATGCCATCATGCCATCATGATCATGGTGGTTCATGATAATTCATTAAAAAAAATCATGAATTACTCATGATAATTGATGATCATTCATGATCATTCATGATAGTTCATGATCATTCATGCCATTTTCCCGTTTTTTTTTTTCTACCGGTTGCTTCCAATGATTGAAGCAACATCCTGTTTTAAATCTCTGTGATATGCTTCTAGTCGGTTAAATCCCCAAAGTCTTACTGGCAAAGACAATTTTCAAACAAATGCCAATGTTTAAACCACCATCTTTGCGGTAAAACCATGTAAAAAACAATGTAAAAAACCATGTAAAACTGTAAAACCATATACAATCAACATGGGTCAATGATTTTCATCGAGTTTTCCCAAGTTTTCCCCCGGTTTTCCCCCTGAAGTCTCCATGTTTCATCCGTGCGCGCCAGGAACGCCACGGAGCTCTTGGACGACCTCTGCGAGCTCAGCGTGGCGCGCACCGTGGCGCGCCTCGTCTCGGGCGCGGCCTACGGCGACGCTCGAAGCGGGGCCGAGTTGCCGGAGGCGGAGGCTGCGACAATGCGGCCTAGGTCTGAACATCATAATTAAATCGACATCTATTTGTATAAAATTATACATATATACATACACACACATATATATATATATATGCTACAACACTCTATAGCTATAACATGCTATAACATGATTTTATATATAGTTATAGATAGTTATAGTCATAGTATAGATATGTATATGTATATATATATATATGTGACATGTGTCTCTAATGCGATTTATTGCCATGTTAATTTGTATTGATTTAACGGAAAAAAACAGCCTTGACGCAGGTGGAACATCTTCCTCCAGGCGTTATTCTTCAGATCGTACCGGGCAAGGAGCGCTGCGGTCAGCTTTCATATTTTGATCCACTTGTGTACTGTACTTATAATATATAGGAGGGGTATTAATTATAATTATTGATATTTTCAAGGGTTTTTTCCTTTTCAGTCTGGCTTCTTGGCTTTTCTGACTTTTGTGTGGCTTCTGATTTCTTGGCTTTGGCGGCTTTTAGCTTAGTTTATGACTTATATATAAAGTTTGCAACCGTTTTTGTGGCTTTTGTGGCTGTTGTGGCTTTTATAGCAAGGACACGTGCCCTAGACTAGACCGAAAAAAAATCCTTTAACAAAAAGTACCAATCAAAATCTGCACCCTTATATAATATATAATATATGTATATATACATAGCGATAGGGAGAGAGAGAGAGAGAGAGAGTGAGAAGGATAAACAATGATACTGTAAACACACACATATATATATACATATATGTATATCTCAATAAATGCGTATAATTACACACTCAGAAGCTAAATAAACACACGGTATCTAAGATTGGCCATGAAATGGGGAGATCACCAGGCTCCTATCGACAGAAATTTCTTTTGGGGGTTGAGGCTACAGAAACCCTACATATCTTGCACTGGGCCAAGTGGCCAAGTGGTCTGGAAGCCTCTGAAGGGTAAATCCAAGCCGTGTAGACCGTGTAGACACAGCTCCAGGAGACAAAGTTGCTCAAAGCTTCGGTGGTTGACTACAGACATTCATTTCCAGCGTGGCCAGATGTTGCTGCACACATCCCGCTGGCATACATTGAAGGCAGCTGGGCTGACAAAATTTTGGGCGCATTGGAAGGCTTTAAACTCTCTAAACGAGGTTCTTGTCATATTGATTCTATGTGATTTTATCATTGCTATCGATTTGCCATGGGTTCATAAGCTCATGGTTGTTGAACAGCTTTGTTTAATACAGGGTCTCCGCTTGGAAGCCAGTTTTCTCCCCAAGGCCTTGCGATAGGGCTCCGGCAATACATCGCCGCTGACTTCAGCAGGGCCTACTGCATTTTGGGCTCAATGCAGTTGCAGCATCATAGATGCGAGTGTGCCTGTTTACCTATATGATCCTACATTGCTATACATATGTTATACAACATAAAGCATTTACACACATATACAGACACACATATATATATATATGATATATATATATATACACCATATATATATATATTTATCATATATATATATATGTGATATATATAATATTATATATATCATATATATATATATATGTATATATCACACACACACATATATATATATCATAAATAAATAAATAAATAAATAAAAATAAATAATAATAAAAAAAAAATAATAATAATAATATATATATAGATATCACATATATAATATATATATATATATATATCACACACACACATATATATACACATAGATCTACGGTAGTGTGTCCTGCTTCAGAGATTTTCGGACTGTTTCCATTGTGTGTCATCCCTTCTCCCCTCGGTCCGTGGGATCGCGGTCGAGGTCAACCGGCGGCATACCAGGCCCTGGGCCGCGTGATGGACGCCGCCGCCTGCTGTGACAAGGCCAAGCTGCCCAACTTCCCCGACCAGGCGCTGCGGACGTTGGTGGATGTTGGTGATTTGAATCAAAAGCGCTGTTGAGCAACAAAATCAAGATGAGGAATATTCATGAATATTCCCGAAAGACTGATGAATACTGATGTGCCTGATTGAGCCAATTCATCTGCGTGCTATCAGCTTCAAACACAGTACCATAGCTGCGTACCCCCTTAGGCTAGATTGGTCGTGACTGAGCAGTTGAAGCACTTGGGTGGTAGCAGCCTTGCGCCCCTATGAGCTGCTGAAAAGCTGCGGCGTGAATCTGATGAGCTGGTCGACTTGCCATCCAAATTTCTTCAGATATCCCATTACATCCTTTGTGTGTTCAATCATGCCACACATCCACATGACATTTTTCCCTATTTTTTAAATGATGATAATGATGTAGATTTCCAAATATTTCCAACTGCTTGTTGAGAAGACATCTCAAATCTCAAATCCCAAACACTCCATTAATATCCTACTAGACAGTCTCCCAAGAAACATCCACTGTGAAAAAGTCGAACAAAGTCCAAAGTGGAAAAATACTGAAGATAAATAGTGGATAATAGTGGCAAATAATTGTGCATTAAAATTGCTACCTTCTAATTACCTCAAAATCAGAAAATTTCGTAGACGTGGTTCAAATTACTGAGATTAATGTGAGAAATCCAATAACACACCTACCATTCGGGGATGGTTCTGCTTTTTGCATCCATATTATCATTACTAGGATTCCCAATCATTCCCAATAATTACTATTACGATATATATATATGTACATATTAGATATTATCACCATAGTACTACTACCCATATTAATACTATAATAATACCCATCTCACATTACTAATACCATAATATCACTGTTACTAGTACCATAATACTATGAGAATAGGTATATTACAAAAAATCACCATTACTATTACCATATTACTATTACCATATCCCATCATAATACGATCATTGGCTGCCACTGGCTGACTGGTAGTGACTGGTAAAAAATGAGGCTCCAGCAGCAGCCTGGAGGAGGTGCGGAGCAGCTCCAGGACGTGATTCTGATGGCATTTCGGCATGGTTTTTTTGGATTTTGGCATAGGATTTTTGACCAGAACTCTGGATTTTGCAATGATTTTAAGGAGATCAATATACTCTGTAAGATTTGAGGATTCTGAATCAGACTTTCTCTTTGCGTTTGAAGCAAGAATGGGAGTTTGATCTGTGAGAATTGGGACTATTCTTGAGGTTTGAATGGATAGGACAGATAAATGTCCACAACCTGGGGAGGTGTAGATGGTGATGTTGCTGGCCAGGAGCCGCAGTCCCAAGAAGGTGGAAGGGAAGACCGGCACTCCAAAAGAGACGAAAGCCAAGTCCACCCCTGAGATTGAGCAGGTTCCATTGCGCGAGGGGAAGCACTGGTACTTTTGGCTGGGTTGACATGAGTTCTGGATCCCTCAAAATTTTGGTTTCTTACTATTGGACTTATGTTATCTGCATTTCTTTTATTGGTTCTGGAGTGCCGTGGCCAGTGCATGAAAATTGGTGTGTTTGGAATCTAATAGTAGCAGATTTGTCATGTGTCAGGACTGCAAGTGTTTGGCCAGTTTTTGGCATTAATCAAAGTTTTGGGTGGTACAGCGGCTTGAAGAACCTCAGGCTTTTCACCAATTCCTCCTTGGACGCTCCAATACAATACTGCAAATATGGAGAACAACCTCTTGGATCTGACTTAAGTTAAGTGTGAGTTTCTCCCAATTTTTTCCAAACACTTCAAGTCCTGAAAATCCTTTACCCATTATGCTAACATAGCTATATTTTCTATGGCAAATGGCCCATTGATGATTTACATTCGGTCCCTCGGCTCAGGAGATCCCAATTGTCCCCATTGAGCGGTGGCTGATGGGGTTATACTACCTTTATTACCTATACCTATACGTACTCAAATGGGGATCATCATGTTTAATGGGGTTATCATCATTTTACAATATTTTACCTGTTATATGGGGGTTATCATAATTACTATACTATATTCATACATACCAATACTACTATACGATAGTTATCAAATAATCATACTAATTGATATTCATCATGATTAAATAAACACAATTATCACTCGGTCCGACCCCTTTTCCACAAACGGGAATCCCGCGAAAGGCGAAGCTTGAAGCACTGGAGAAACTGAGAAAACTTCAGGCCTCGATGCCGATTCAACAAACAATTTTTGTGAGTTACCCTCTGGTAATTTAACATGCTATTGAAAATAGCCATTTATAGTTGATTTTCCCATTAAACATGGTGATTTTCCATAGCTATGTTAATTTACCAGAGGGTAAGCAACAAACCTGGGGAGATTCAACTGCTAAAGATGGTGGGTTAACTATCCCAGACAGGGAATCTTTGCCGACCACATTTTTGGGGCAAAAAAATGCCGATTTTGGGGGGATTGAAGCAATTTAACTGGCAGCAAAACTGGCTGCAACATATGGATTCAAGCGGCAGCGCTGGGGATTGGTTTTCTTATGGAGGAATGTTGGACCAGCCAGTCATCGATTGATCCTGGGAGAGGCCACAAAAATGAATGCCAATGCAAACTCTCCGGTGCAAAGTTGAAGAATCTAAGCCAACAAATCATCAAAATGTGGGCAAAAAACAGTTTCAACAAGATCAGCACGATATCGTAAGATATGATTAAATATATATATATACGTATGTATGTATCTCTAGGTCTATCTACCTATCTTACTTATCTATTTTACTTATCTATCTCACTTATCTATCTTACTTATCTATATTACTTATCTATCTTACTTGTCTATCTTATTTGTCTATCTTACTTGTCAATCTTACTTGTCAATCTTACTTGTCAATCTTACTTGTCAAACTTACCTTTCCTATTCTATCCTATCCTTTCCATCCTATCCTATCTCTCCTATCCTATCTCTCCTATCCTACCTCTCCTATCCTATCCCTCCTATCTCTCCTATCTCTCCTATCCCTCCTATCTCTCCTATCTGTCCTATCTATCCTATCTGTCCTGCCTATCTATCCTGCCTATCTATCCTGCCTATCTATCTATCTATCTATCTACCTATCTATCTATCTATCCATCCTATCCTATCCTGTCCTGTCCTATCCTATCCTATCTCTATCTATCTCTATCTATCTCTATCTATCTCTATCTATCTCTATCTATCTCTATCTATCTCTATCTATCTCTATCTATCTCTATCTATCTCTATCTATCTCTATCTATCTCTATCTATCTCTATCTATCTCTATCTATCTCTATCTATCTCTATCTATCTCTATCTATCTCTATCTATCTCTATCTTATCTCTATCTATCTCTATCTATCTCTATCTATCTCTATCTATCTCTATCTATCTCTATCTATCTCTATCTATCTCTATCTATCTCTATCTATCTCTATCTCTATCTATCTCTATCTATCTCTATCTATCTAGCTATCTATCTAGCTATCTATCTAGCTATCTATCTAGCTATCTATCTATCTATCTATCTATCTATCTATATCTCTATCTATCTATCTATTTATATATCTATCTATCTCTCTATCTATCTATCTATCTATCTATCCATCCACCTGAATCCATCTTTCTATTTATCTATCTATCTATCTATTATCTATCTCTATCTATCTCTATCTATCTCTATCTATCTCTATCTATCTCTATCTATCTCTATCTATCTCTATCTATATCTCTATCTATCTCTATCTATCTCTATCTATCTCTATCTATCTCTATCTATCTCTATCTATCTCTATCTATCTCTATCTATCTCTATCTATCTCTATCTATCTCTATCTATCTCTATCTATCTGTATCTATCTCTATCTATCTCTATCTATCTCTATCTATCTCTATCTATCTCTATCTATCTCTATATATCTCTATCTATCTCTATCTATCTCTATCTATCTCTATCTATCTCTATCTATCTCTATCTATCTCTATCTATCTCTATCTATCTCTATCTATCTCTATCTATCTGTATCTATCTCTATCTATCTCTATCTATCTCTATCTATCTCTATCTATCTCTATCTATCTCTATCTATCTCTATCTATCTCTATCTATCTCTATCTATCTATCTCTATCTATCTCTATCTATCTCTATCTATCTCTATCTATCTCTATCTATCTCTATCTATCTCTATCTATCTCTATCTATCTCTATCTATCCTTCTATCTCTATCTATCTCTATCTATCTCTATCTATCTCTATCTATCTCTATCTATCTCTATCTATCTCTATCTATCTCTATCTAGCTCTATCTATCTCTATCTATCTCTATCTATCTCTATCTATCTCTATCTATCTCTATCTATCTCTATCTATCTCTATCTATCTCTATCTATCTCTATCTATCTCTATCTATCTCTATCTATCTCTATCTATCTCTATCTATCTATTTATCTATCTATCTCTATCTATCTATCTCTATCTCAATCTATCAATCAATCTATCTCTATCTATCTCTATCTATCTCTATCTATCTCTATCTATCTCTATCTATCTCTATCTATCTACATGCATGTATTGTTATGGCATTATCTTTTTGCAATGGTGTGTATGTTATCCAATATGCTTCTCGCGCCGCCCAGTCGGTGGAGCCGAAAGAGGCGCGCGCCAAGGAGTGGAGAGCTTTGTGACGAGCTGAGCCGGCGCTGATGGGGGCGCTTGGGTGGTTCCGAAATATTTAGATGTGTATAATTAATGTAGTATAGCATATAGACATATAGATGTGTATAGTATATAGATGTCTGTAGTGTATAAATTTTGTTCTAGTGCACCTTAAGTTGGTTACATTTGAGTATAGTATGGTGTTTAAGTAGTGGCAAAACCAATGAATAAAGCGTCCATAAACATTTGATGGTAAATGCATAACAGTACCATATCACATCACATAATAGTGTGAATATGTGTAATTAGTGGTACACAAAAAAATAAACAATCCCAAAAAACACCATAAATAGGTTGGATTAAAACCGTCCCCACATGAGTTGACCACACTATGTATATCAAATGTGATGTATACACATGCATACTAGAACTACAGTATCCGTACTTCATGACATCATGATGGACAGTGGCGGGGACGATACACTACTCTCAGTGAGGTTAAGGGATTGGCATCCCGACAAAAATCCAGACAAAGTGGAGGCCCTGTTGGGAGTTGAATTTTGAGACGCAATGTGGAGGAATTTGATGAAGTTACATTGGTTCAATGGCCATTTCAGGAACATATCAGAGTAAATCAGGATGATTTCAGATGCCTTTCCATTTCGGCAGCCTGCAACTCGTTGTTTTCTGGACCAATCACCGCGCCACAGCCAGGTGGCGAAAGAGGTCTTCCAATTCCTCCAGAAGGGCAACTGGATTGCACTGGGTGCTGCACCACTTGGAAAGGTTTACTTCCTCATACTTCCTCCCAGGCACTGTCATCATATTCGTATATATATATATATATTCGTTGTTTCCACATCCACCACAATTATATATCCTTGTCCAACAAGTCAATCATTCCTTGATCTTCATGTTCATGATGTTCATGATGTTCATCATGACCATCATATTATTCATCAGTCGCAACAGAAGCAACATGATTGTTGCCGTCGTCGTCATCATCATCAACAACATCATCATCATCAACATCACCAACATCATCAACATCATCAACATCATCAACATCATCAACATCATCAACATCATCAACATCATCATTCATTCATCATTCATCATTCATCATTCATCATTCATCATTCATCATTCATCATCATCATCATCATCACCATCACCATCACCATCACCATCATCATCATCATCATCATCATCATCATCATCATCATCATCATTGTCGTCGTCATCATCATCATTATCATCATCGTCGTCATCATCATCAGCCCTTTCGATAACTTGACATTCCGTCTCCACATGTTCCCCAGACAGCCAAGGAAAGACAATTATCAATGTCTGAGCTGCTTCCGCCATGTGTCATCGCAAACTCCGGATGAAACAGAAAATAACTCCCATTGCCGCCCTATGCAGTACTTCGCTTTCTGATGATTCGTAATTCCTCCTGTGGGAGTGACCCGTCCAAAACTTGAAGATCTTTCCGATTTTTGCCCATAGACAGATAGATGTTGACAACAACTGTCTTAAGTTTCGAGAGCTTGCGGATGGCAACTGTTCGGAAGTAGCAGCATCCACGGGCGGTGCTCGGAACGATGCAGCTCAGAGAAACTCTCCCCCCGAAGTGACAACATCGACCCACTGTCCTTCTGCAAAGTTGTGAGGCTGCTCCACGGTTTGCTTAGCCTTATTGCACGACACTGTTCGTTTTTTAGTGCTGTTTGTTAAAAGATCATGATGGTGGTTGTTTATGGATGTATGCATGTATATATATGCATTGTTCAATATTACCGTATTGTAAATGTGGATAACACCCACCTTATTTCCCCGTCATTAGCCCACGGCTATTTCTGGTTTTTGATTATATTCCCACTACCATGTTTGTTTGTTGTTGTTGTTGTTGTTGTTGCTGTTCTTCTGCGCTGACTTCTTGCTGTTCCATTTTCAATGATTTTCACACAGTGGGTGATCTTCTCGTGAACTGCACCACCGCGGCCCCGTCTCAGTCCGTGGCTGGCGCGCTGCCGAACTTCCAAATTGTCATGAGAAGGATCAAGGATGACCCCTGGAGTCAGAAAATGCTTGGCTTAGTAACTCAGTTGTTGAAGTCAGAAGCCTGTGGTATGAACTAACCTGCTAGCTTCAGGGAACATTGTACCACCAACAACCGTT
This sequence comes from Cladocopium goreaui, assembly GCA_947184155.2. NCBI lineage: Eukaryota > Dinophyceae > Suessiales > Symbiodiniaceae > Cladocopium > Cladocopium goreaui. The sequence goes on along the minus strand of CAMXCT020000473.1, from coordinate 180,034 downwards.
CAATCCATACCCCAATGTTCTACTTATATATATATAATTATATATATACCTAATCAAGTTTGATCCATAGCATGGGTTAGTTGAACCCCAACTTTTGAAAAAGTTAATCTACCTATAATAATTTAATCATCATACTACATTTACCATCTTCGTTTCATCCATACCATCAATAGGTTAGTGAAGCACCCTTGTCAATGGATTTGTTCAAGAGAAAACCTGTAGGACGCCATGGTTTTCATCAAACCAATCCAATGACCTTTCTTCATACGGATTGGTTTAAGATAAACTAATCCAATGACCGGGAGATGTTTTTCTTTAAACCCACCATTAAACCATCATATACAACCCATTTTCTTACCATCTTCGCAAAAAATGTTACAACCACCCCTCGTCGGCGCGGATCCGCGGAACAAAAAGCTGCGGCGCGAGGCGACAAGACGGTCTCAAATGTCGCGGAAAAAGGGAGCGAAATCCAGGGGAGTCCATAGATTTTTTTCGATGTGAACAGATGATTTTTTCGATGAAATTTCAATGATTTTGGTGGAAATTTCCATCATGGTGTCGAAACTTGGCAAAGTATGAATTTCGCACGCTGCCCCTGGCTCTGGTCAAGGTCTCACATGGCTGAAGTATGGTCGTTCCAAGTCGCTACCAAGTGTGAGATCCCAGCAGAATCACTGGTAAACCATCCCGCCATCCTTTGAATATCTTTGGATACTGCTGGTGGCCGGCATTTTCGGGCCCCGAGATTGTCCAACTCTGTCCAACTCAGATCTGCCAACTTGAACGAGACTCCGAGACCAGGCCACCCAACCAATCCCAACCAGATGTATCCAGATATATAGCTAGACAATGCTAGACATATATCTATAGATTCTATAGCTGGCTGGTGGCAAGACGGGCTGATCCCACCAGTGATGCAACGGGCTAAAAATCGAGGGGTTTTCTTCAGCACCTCCGACGGATCACAACGGTTGATCCTCATGGCTGCTAGGCGCTTGTGCGGGCCTTAAGAAACTGCCGTCGGGTGATGGTGGTGAAAAACATCGCACTGATCTTATCTGATCTTGGCTTGGAAGATGTCAGGTTTATTGTTTTGATCCTGTTTTCGCTGCTGTTTGTGAGTGTTTTTCCTTTCAAATATGTTCATTCCCATTGGTACGCGAAATGCTGATCCCAATCATTATCAATGGTACTCAATAAAGGGGGTTAAGGATGGTTAAGGCAACACCAGTGACTATGCTTGAAAGGAATTTGAATGCCAATCGGCCCAGGCTGATTTTAGATAGATGACAACCATGGTTCAGAACTGGCTTGAGCAACCGTGAGGTTATGATTGTGGCAAGTTTTCTCAAAGATCCTCTTCAAATCTCTTCCCTAGTTTTCAATCGTGCAAATTCCACAGATCTTAAATATCCGACGGTAGTTTCCCAGCTCCCCTCAGGTTTGCGCAAGTGCGGTTGCCCAGGGGTGGATTTTGACGATAGGATCCGATAGGCGTTGGGCGTCCCCGATTTGGGAAGCTCCCGACTTATGGCATCCTTGAGGCACTGGGAAAGGCCCTGAGCAAGAAGGATGGCCGGAAGCTGAGTTGATGGCCCAAACTTTAAATTTCGCATTGGCTTGAAACGCAGCATTACTTGGATGTGCATCCCAGTACGTAGCTAGTAAATGTTCGTTAATGTCAAGGACCCTGATCCAGTTGCAAATGGGCTAAACTCATGTAAAAAGTGAAATATGAAATTATATGAATGTATGCAACAACAATCACACGTACATATATATATACATATGCACATACATATTATACATATGCATATCTATATCTATATCTACATCTATATCTGGTATCTCACATATAATTATATCTCATCTATGTCTATCCCTATCTATCTATCTATCTCTATCTATCTCTATCTATCTCTATCTATCTCTATCTATCTCTATCTATCTCTATCTATCTCTATCTATCTATCTATCTATCTATATGTATTACATTTGATATAATATATGGGTATCATCTAAGTGGATCTAAGTGGTCTACCCCCTACCGACAGCTATCGTATCCCCAAGGCCCAGACGAGGAGGGCGCTGATTCGGCCAAAGCCAGTTTGGCGCCAGCCGTGAAGCTGGTGCCGCGGCCAGGCAGAAAAGGGCATCCCATCTGGATGACTGGGTTATTTAATGGGATTTCATAGTAATTTAGTGGGGTTTCATCTGGATTTCATAGTAATTTAGTGGGGTTTCATCTGGATTTCATAGTAATTTAGTGGGGTTTCATCCCGATTTCATAGTAATTTAGTGGGGTTTAGTGGGAATTAATGGTATTTTATGGTGATTTATAGGGCTCCAGCCAACAAAAATGATCAAACATGGGGATATGATTGGGAACTACTGGTTATTTAACATAGCTATGGAAAACGGTGAATTTGTTGATGATTTATTGCTCTTTACCTATAGCCTATATTGATGGTTATTTTCCTATGTTAAACTACCAGAAGCAATTTCTGGGGTTAAAACCCACTTGCTAACTGGGATGAACCACCAAGTAGCCTCTTTCTTTTTTCTTCCGGAACACAGTTTTTCTCTTCGGAGAACCATGGGAAAACTTTCAACAAATGCAGGGAGGGGCCTTGTAATTATCATATTCCTGGCGATGAAAATAGATTGATCGGCATCTCGGAGCACTCTATGGCTCTCTTTCACTTCCCATGCCCTTTCGGAGGCTTGCCTCGGTCCAAGGTGGGTCGTGGCTCGTGGCCACACCTTGGAATGTGTCATGGGCCGGTTGGGATGGAATGGTTGTTGACAAGTTTACCAAGTTCACCATCAGTTCATCAAAAAAGTTCCGAATGTTGCCAAGAAAAAAATCTCAGTTCCATCATTTTCTATCATGATCTTCTGCATATTTCTGCCCGAAAACTGATGCCCCGACACCTCCAGGTGCAGTTGACGCCTCCATCCCAACCTCAGGCGATGACTTTTGGGATTTCCCAGCGATGCTAAGGGGAAAATGAGAGATTTTTTCACGGGAAAAACTATGGTTCAATATTTTTTTGAACAATGATAGTTGATGATATTTATATGACAAACAGTTAGCAATGGGCTTATAATGGTCAATTGGATATTTAGTGGGATACCCTTTGGTGTCATCAAAAAAGGCAGGTTTTCTTCGGACAAACAAACCTCCGTGACCTTCAGGCGGCGCCGGCGCTGCCGCGCATGCGGGAGTTGAGGCAGAGCAGTTGACCGGTTGAAACTCGAGATGGGGAAAAGTATCAGTGGCCTGAAACCAGAACTTTTTTTGGGGGTTTCCAATAGAATCAATAGAATCTGATCCTTCAAAGGTCCTCCAAGTCATCCCCTTTTTTTTGATTCCCACATGTATGTATATAGTTTTTTTTTCAGGCATGGAAATGCACCTTTTCTGCCTTGCAGGGAGCCCAACCAGTCCACCATCCGATTGCAGGACACCCTGAATAGTGAGGAGAGTGGAGTTTTTGACGCCAAAACCCTTTCGGAAGGACCTAGATTTTTTTTCAGGAGTGAACTGTAAACATAATAAAACAGATCCCTTTTGTTGATTTGTTTAAGTTTTATCACTGGCAAGTAAGTCCCGCTTATTGCAGATCGTTCGTCTCGACTTCACAGCTATGTGAGAGCTGCCCATGCTGTTGTCACAGCAGAAAGCGTAAGATGGTAACACCTCACTGGCTCAGGAGAGAAGGCCTGCGAATGCATCCATGGGTCGGTCGGACGCCTCAGGGTGAACGGTGGATTAAAAGAAAATCTACAGGAAAACATGTTTTTTTTTCTTTTTCTCTCAGTGTCTTGATATAGCAAGTTTGGAGGTGTTATGAGGTGTTGAACTTCTGTTGAAGATTTATTTTTTGTGAAAAAGTCGCTCATCCCCAGAAGTGTTTCTGTTGAAAGGAAACCCCACCAAGAAGGGGAATATGACTGACCAACAATGGGTTTTTCACAATGGAGATGCAAACAACAGTAAGTGGGATAATTATTTGGGAAACAATCATTTGCACTGGGGACATCAGCAACCAACCACGGGGATTAGCGTATCATTGAACGTGGACGTGTATGGCACCACTAAGATTGAACACATCACATGGCAAACACAACCAATCAAAGCAATCAATCAATCAACCAACCAACCAACGAATCAATCAATCAATCAACCAACCAACGTCAACTAACATCAACTAACATCAACTAACATCAACTAACATCAACTAACATCAATCATCTGGAAATAATTTCTCTGTGCAAAAATGAGTTGAAGCCCGGGCCGGGTTCCAAGTTCCAAGATGTTCCACCCGTGGCTTTTTGCCAGACGCATTCATGTGGTGCGACGGCGGCAAGCCAGCGAGGTGATGGGACGGAAATCAGCTCCGCACTGGGAAACTGCCTAAGAAATCCTAAGAATAGTAGGGTTTTCCTGGGAAAATTTGGGGAAATCATCTAGGACTGAGGATTAATCAATGTTTTTTGTACCATGTTGAATTATGGGATGGTAATTGTTGAACCATTGATAAACGGGGAGTGCACCTAATCGAAATAGGGACGTGACTCAAACTGTGTGGTGGTTTCAGGGCTTTATTTTCCATTTCCACATATTTCCACCTAAAATTATGGTTTACACCTGGCTAACTTAAATGATTGAAATTGATGTTGCTTGAAACCACATCCATCCATGTTGATCTCATCTGATTCGGCGAGATTCTCGTTCGGGTCACACTTTTGGGGTAAGCTGTGCACCTTCTGTAAACTGTACTGTATGCATAGAGAAACTGAAGAAGTAGATAGACACGCACACATACACATACACATAATCAATCATAATCATATAAATTTGCACATGCATACGCACTAGGCGCGCACAGAGATGTACGGTAGATTGCTTGTCAAGAGGGGTAACTTAGACCCGCAGCAGGAATCGCCGGAGGAGTCAGTCTTGGAGGCAGCTTGGGGTTCAGACGGGGAGAAATTAAGCGGCAAGATTCATGTCACACAGAAAATTGGAAGAGGACATGCCCCCCCGATTTGTGGTTTAGAATGTTCATCACGAGTCTTGCAATTTCTGGGGACCCCAAATCAACTTCCAGCCTGTGAGAATCACGCAGGACCTGCCAGAGGAGGAATCTCTGGAGGAGGAGGGCCATGTAAGCCAATGGATGGATTTATGAAGGTGGTTGGTGGAAAGAATTGCTGGAAACCACGGGTTTTTCCCATTGGCTTTCCCATGATTTTCCGATCAAAGCATATTTTATCATTATTTTATCATATAAAAATATGGTTTTCCCATGGTTTTCCGTAGGTTTTCTCTCTTGGCCACTGTTGTACTGCAGGGTTGCGAACAAACCTGCTGTGCCTGCTCTATCCTACCTGGGAGGCCCAAGTAGATCATAGGCATAGGAGCCTTACCGTACCTTCACACACTGGTTTCAGGGACGTACACACGCACAGAACTAGGGAGAGGCAGAGAAAGAGATGCATGGCAAACCGTTGGAAGACCCGGAACAAATATATGCATATATATATATATATTATGTATGTATGTATAATACATAGTATGAATATGTATTTGACAGAGAGAGAGGGGGAGACAAAAACCCCCACATGGATTCCTTCTGAAAAGCTGCTGTCAGGAAGCCGCCGGAGACCCGGACTTCGACTTTGAGGAGCGCCGCGCCGTGCACGACGTAACTGGATGGTGAAGTCTTCAACGTAGTGACCCTAGTGTTCAACCCTAGAATATGGATGGTTATTAATGATTATTAATGAATATTATTGATGATGATGATGATGATGATGATGTTAATTGGGCTGAAGCCACGAGCTGGTTGGGTTTGACGCACATTTCGAGGAGGAAAAGGGAATCAGACATTCTGGTCTCCGATCTTGTTGAATGAAACACCTTGAAATTATCTCAAAATGAGAAGTTCCAGATTTCATCGCTATATGGGTTTTGTCTCAAAATGGATCAAGATGGGCTGTGCCCCAAATCAACTGGTTGATTACATATTCGCCATGAAGAATTACCATAAATTGGGACCAAATATCATATCAACTTGGTGATATCTCGCATTATCTTCCATTTCCCCATGATATCCCCACAATATCCTCAGAAAATGCTTGGAACGCGTTTGTTTTCTCATGAAAAATCATAAAATTGGTTCCCGTGGCAAATGTTATTTCGCAGAAAAAAAGTCTCGAGGAGCCCCCAAGGCACGAGATGGAGATCGACAGTGAGGACTTGGGAAGTCCTGCCCCCGATCCAATCCGCAGGCCCATTTTGGATCTGAACATGGAGGACTCCACCCAAAATGTTGGTGGAAAAAGAAGTGCAAAACGCATTGATAGGGGGAGTGAACCACCCAAAACGATCCAGAACAATGAACATATATGAAACTTGGAGGTTTTATTGAAGCAAAAATGGAGATGTAACCCATGAACCAGCCAACATATGGGTTTCAACTTTCAACAACGAACACCGTAAATTTGGCTATAAAGCATGGTAAATATGAATTGATTGTTTGAAGGCTCCAAAGGAGAAGAAGTGCAAGCAACAAAGATTGCATCCCAACTGTGCTATACTTTGTCAAAGCAAATTCTATGTCAAAATTGAAGTTCAAAATGTATAACCTTTGGCGCACGGTTATAGAAAATGTTACCATTAAACTCTCCATTTATGGAGGATTTCCTATTGCCATGTTTGATTTCCGAAGGGTACTTGCCAGCAAATATGTGACTTATAGATAGGTGGATCGAGTCAACAGACAGGACAGAAAAGGACAGGACAGGATAGGATAGATAGATATAATGCAATGCTTTTTATTCGCACATAGAAGATATAGAAGTAGGATATATATATATTATATTTATATTGAATCATATTGACCTACCTTCATTACATACATACATACATACATGCATGCATGCATGCATACATACATACATACATACATACATAAATACATACATAAATACAACGTACGTACGTAACGTACACCACAGACATAATGACTGTAGAAACAGTAAGATCAATATCCATCGATTGCCAGGCACCAGCCTGGAGTCGCCGAACCAAGGCAGGACAACAAGTACTGTATCGGGGGAACATCATGGAGTCTTAACAGCCTATTTTTCAGGCCTATGTAAGGGGATATCCCCACAAAATATGACCAAAAAATACCAAAAATATGGTGCAGTAGCTCCATTTTATTCCATTTTAGGATCCTGAAATTCCCATTGAGAAAAGGAAAACTGGTGGGATGGGATGAAGTACGCTGCACCAGTCGGATACACTAAAGGGCTTGTAAACACACGCTCGTGGTGCAAGATTCAGAAATGCTCAAGAAGACTTTGCCCCAATTCGCGCGCGAGTTACATAGCCATGGTTGTCCCTGTTGGAGGATTGGCCCCAACAGGTACCTTGGGGCCACCCCCCGAGGAGGTTCTGCGCTTGCTGCCCGCCTTGAAAGCAACAGTCGTCGCGTTGACTGTGATGGTCATCGGTGAGTTTATAGCAACATACTACCAAGAGGCTATCTCAGAACTGCTAACGCCACTGCTGGGTCTCATAGCTTTGAGGGATGCATCGCAGACAGGTCAGTGCATCCTGTGCTTAGCGTTGCTTGCAGGTTTCAACTGCATCTCGGACATCACCTCCCTGGTCTTGATCCTGTCCGGAGAGCGGTACATTGCGGGTGCCAAGTATTTCTTTTCCACGGAATGCTCTGGCAAAGTGAGGGTCTATGATCCTACCACCCAGTCCATGAAGGTGGAAGTGCGGGAGTTGTGTAGCTGGCAAACTGTGCTGGGCAACAGTGTCCTGATCTGTGCCCTGATCTTGGAATTCCTCTGCTGCAAATGGAGCATCAAGGCCTTCCGGGCCTACCAAGCCGACAACCTCAACGCCATGGATGCCATGTTGGGCGACGCGGAGCGGATGGATCGGATGGACCGGATGGACCGGATGGGCCCGGGCCCCACTCCGATGGCAGAAGGGGAAGATCGTTCACGGCCCCCTGCCAGTGCTGCCCAGGGATTCGTACCCTTCAGTGGCCAGGGGCAGAGATTGTCTTGAAGGATGCCACGCGCTGTGAAAAAAAGTGAAGGTATCGCCGGTATCGCTTGTGGTGGAAACCTGTGCGAGAATAGTGTGACTCTTTCGTTGTTTGCTCGGAATATTTTTAGTTGCAAGCTTAGGCAGAACTGGTCCTGAATGCTTTAGGCCATTAGTTTCAAATGGCTTGAGTTGTCGTGGCATTGTCATGGCTTGTCATGATCAACCTCAATGAGAGTGGTTCAGACCTGTTCCACAATTGCAGCAGATTTTATCAGCCAAAAGCCACATAAGACAGGACATCTCAACATGTCTTGACCTTTTTTTAATCCTTTTATTCCCCAAGGTGCCAGATTTCTTGCTGGCGAAGGTTCAGAAATCATTGCTGATGAAACAACAGCCGCAAAATGAACAACAGGCTATACCAGGCCACTGCTTTCTTTCCACTCGGATGGCCATGGATGGCGCGCGAAGTGGAATTGACGTCCTGGAATCCGCGGGGGAAAAGCTCCGAGGCGGGGCTTGAAGCATTCGGGGTTGCCTTGTAGTAAACAAACAAAGTGTTTTTTTCCTCTTTAAACTTTTAACCAGCACAAGCTGGAATTTGCTTTGTCAAAGTTAGGGATCCATTGAAACAATCTGCCAAAATTGAACCTTAACAACCAGTGAAACATGGGGATGAAACCAGTCTAATAAGGGATTCAGGCAGAAAAAATGCGCTTTAACCATGATTTAATAGTGTTTAAAACCAACAAGAGAGGGCAAATTTGCCCTCTTGACACGACCAACCTCACCCTCAGAGGTTGAAACAAAAAGAGAGACAACTCTTTTCCTACCAACAGGGAAGTGGTATCAAACTGACACTAGTAATGACATCCATTGACATCCTAACAAAATAGTATTATAAAATATTATAAATAGGATCAAATATATGTGAAAATGCGCACATATTATGAATTGCAATTCTTTTTTTTGTTGCCCCGCCCCCCCCTTCGGAAAAGAAAATAAGGTAGCCTTGCCATTCCACGCGCGACGGGTGGTGGAGAAACTCTTTGAGGCAGGTTTCAGCTGGTGCCAGTGGCAACGCAGAACATGGGGAGAGACTAGAGTTTTTAGATATGGGTATGGGTCAATACCTATAGATACAATTTTTGGTGGGATGAACATCCATTTACCAGCTATTTTGGGGTTCACCAGGGGTACAAGGTTTTGACACACTGCCATATGACGTTAGACATTCAAACGGCCAGATATTATGATCTTTGTTTGATGATGTTTGAGTCTCATTTGAAGGTTTCACCGAAGGTTTCACCGTTTCGCCAGGCCCAAACCAGAAAGTACCAGGGCGAACGCGACCGTTTCCTGACGGGTTAAACTGCGGACAGGGTTCAAAGTGCCCGAGATCTGGAACTGGTTTCCTGCTTGCTTGTGTTCTTTATTTGTCTTATTCGTACTAACTTGCGTTTTGCTCTTGCTTTGTGACATCAGGTTCCAGTTCGAAAATTATGTGGATTGTTGACCACAAGGCGTTTTCTGTGTTTGAACACGATTGAACTGTGCCCCTGTGGTTTCAACGTTTTTGTATGTTTTTGTTGTCTATTGGGCAGGACAGAGGAATTGTTTTGAGGGAAACAAATATATGATACCCTCTGGTAATTTAACATAGCTATTGAAAATGTCCATTTATAGTGGATTTTCCCATTAAAATTTGTGATTTTCCATAGCTATGTTAGTTTACCAGAGGGTAAGTGTTTCCAAACCATGCGCCTGCGCAGAGCTGTTGGCTCTCAGAGTAGCACATTACGCTGCCTCTACTGGATCTGCGCAGGCTGGGTCTGTAAGAGGTTTTCAGGCCAGGTAAGAGCCGAGTGATTGTTCTATTCAAACAGACCGTACCGCCCTGCGCAGGGAATCCCATCCGGGTGGACTCGCAGATGCCGCAGGTCAGGGTTTTGGTTTTTGATTTCTGTGTTTTTTAAAACCTATATCTTATATACGTATAAATACATGCTGGGTGTGGCCCAGATTCAATGTCTCACACATGTTGCACATACGTATGCATACACATGTCCGTCACACATCAAACATACATACAAACTATGATGTGATACAGCGTACGAACACACTTTTGTGCGCTTTGTCTTCAGGGTTGTGGCGTCGGTTGTCCGGCTTCCCGACATGAGGCCGAAGTCCGAATTGTAGCCTCCTGCCCAGACGATCACCACGACCGAGTAATGGACATTTGCAAGGGGTTGGGAATGTTCAAGGCTTTTGGCAAGAAGGGCGATTTCATTGACGCGCTCAAGAGAGGAGATCAGTGGTTCGACCTGTGGAAAGCGAAGGTCTGCCAGACCGTGCTGGTTGCCACTATGCACGCAGAGTGTGGTTCGAATTCTTTGCATTGAAGGCGGCCCTCATTGTGATGAAGAATACAAGACTATTCCAGATCTGAAAAGGGCCGTGAAAGATGATGTGAAGAAACAGAACAACGGCCGAGAGGTGCAGGTGGTATGCGAGTGGATGACAATGGAGCTCTTTGAAACACAGTTCGGCACTTTGGCCAGTCAGTTTGCGATTACGTTCGGGTTTTAGTTTGATGTGGTGCTCTACTTGCGGGTGTCAGTTGTATGTTCCAAGGCTTTATGCCATTTAATTTGCTCAGGTAGCCAAGCGAAGGACAGAAAGGGCCGACGGTGTCGGGTGTTGCCCAAGATGTGTAACTAGTGACCAGAATGTTCCCAGCTGCTGGTGATGCAGGGAATTAGTGGTGATTCCAGGTGTGCGATCTTATGTAGGGATTTGTTTAGGGATGCACCGTTTGTGTCGAACAGGTTTGAGCCTGTTTGAGTAACATGACCCCATGCAAGGATGACATTCCAGCGCAAGTGGCAGCCGACGAAGCCGCGGCTGCGAAACGTCTGGAGCTCAGTCGGTATACTGACTATAGATACGTAGAACTTGATGCTACTTCAGATAGAAGAATAAAAGAAGTAATTTGAAGTTGCACTTCAAGTTCCATAACATGAACATCAGGAACTTAAAAGTTCAATAAGTTCAGTTTCTAACATAAGTTGAATAGAATTTCAAAAAGATTCAAAAAGTAGCAGACTCGTATTAGAGAAGATAAAACATACAGTAAAGATCTAAGTAACTGAGGAACATATTTCTGCTGCATTTCTCCGCGCGCCGAGACGCCAACATCGCTCGGGCGGCGAGCTCCGGCGACCTGGCGGCAGTGCGGGGCCACCTGCGCCGCGACCAACGCTGCGTGGACCAACTCTTCGTGGTCGGGGGGGCGGGCCGCGTGGCGGCGCTGCACCCGGCAGCATTTACCGATCACACGGCGGTTGTCGAATTTCTCCTGGAGAAGGGAGCGGCCGCGCCCTTCTCCAGGAGAAAGTCGACGATCGCCGTGTGGTCGACCATGCTGCCTCCACCCGGGAGCGATGAAGGCCTCGGAGGATATCAAGAACAACGACGGCTGAGGCCACCAGCCGTCGTTGTTCTTAATTTCCACGGAGGCCTTCGCGGCCAGCAGCAGCTTGGCGCTCTCCACGCTGCCGTTCCGCGAAGGCCTCGGTGGACATCAAGAACAACGACGGCTGGGGGCCTCAGCCGATGTCAGAACCGTTTTGAAAACAGATTTTCACCGGCAATCACAATGATAGTTGCAGTTCAATGAATGTGGCATGTCTTAATGACTTATGAAATTTCAGTTTTTTTCAACTTCAATGGGCATGGGATTTCACTGGATTTATCATCTCAGGTTCCCGTCTTCAAAGTTCCCTTGAAATTCAAGAGCCGTGATTTTGGGGCATCTCTCTGTCGCGATCAACGCAGCACATTTTGTTGAAACAGGTAATTTTGGAGTTCATCCATGTCTTTGCAATTTCCAGAGACAATGTGAACAATGTGAACCATGAGACAATGTGAACAATGGGCAGTGCGAACGTTGATCACTTGAAATGAGATGTGATATATTGGAAGGGGTCAGTTCGAATGTCAGCTGTGGTTCCCAGGCAAAACGCCTTTGGAGTATGCCAGAAAGAAGGGACCACACAGAAATCGTAAACTTGATGATGGGCAAAGCCTTTTGGCTTCGCGGGTGGGGCCCAAAGCACTGCAGTGTCACAATGGCATAGTATAGGATATAGTAGGTGGGAATGTATAGTAGGTGGGAATGTCAGCGGATGAAACCTGGTGAAACTGCTGGCACTGGTGGGGATGAAAACATGAAACGGGGCGGGGATAGTGTGAGTCCATACAAGGGATGTTTACACATCCGATTTTGGACACATGAATCATGAAACCCATTGCCACATCATCATCGCAAGCCACTGGCCAACAACTGAGCACCGATCAACCACGAATCTGATTAGATCAGCAGAATTGACCCGGGACCCAACATGGAATTCTTTCGGTTGAGACGCCGTGCCACCCATTCAATTTCTATGGCCTTCAAGAACAAATCAGATTATTAGATTACGCACGGACAGAACAGGTATGTTGTTATGCGTTTGACTATCTTCAGCAAAACATGACATATATGACATAGCCTAAAGAACACCGATAACACAGGAGTAGGCATTTGTTCCCTAGTATGTTGTTCTACCCAGATCATATCGATTCTAGGGGTTGAATAATTTTGAGTCCCAGATGTTGTTTGCATCTTTGCTCCGCCCAAGGCATGAAATATCAGGCCTGGCACCGGGAACAGCTCTGTGGTGTCTCATGTGCCTGTCAATTTGGGCTGATAATTACGATTAATGAAGCAGTGGAACCATCATCAAGAAAGGTCAGGGGAATGATAAGCATGACTATGGGGCTGCCAAGCAGGTCTCAGGGAGCTTTGTTTCATTGTTCATTAGCAAACATGGGACACTTGATGAACATTCAAAAACCGCAGCTGTAAATGCTGGGCTTATCACAACATGCTGGGCACCTTTTAATCAGTTGTCCTTGTCAGCAAGATCTCCCCAGTGCAAGTCTCCATCCAGATACCTGTGCAACAAGCACCCTTGCGAGTTGTCTTCGTGCAAGAAATACTGGACATGTCTGCGAGTGTCTGACAGCATGTGATTTTGGGGAACACATCTCCAGTCACCTGCTTCGCCTCTCATTTTTGCAGGTTCGCTATGGTGATTTCAACATATTTCAACTTTCGGGCCAAAGGTGCCTTTGGAGACTTTGGAGTGCATCCTATTGTATGAAGATGTGCCACCCAACACCATGGGGTCCAGAGGGTATGGATCAAACTTGGGTCCCCCCAAAGTTGGGCAGCATTAGATGTGAATCCTGAAACCAAAAATTATATTCCCAGAATGATGAACATCTGTGGTTGCATGTGGCTTCTCTTTCTACCAGTTTGGGACCCAGATTGAGCTTGGCAAGTAGTTGGAATCTCTGCTGTGCAGCCATTGGTTGTATAGCCTCACACCACTCATTTCATTCTGTGGTGGATTTATTGTGATCAATGCCACATGGCTGTCTTTCAATGTGATGACATGGTGAGCAAATGTCGTGCAATGACTTCAAGGCAAGGTCCAAGCTATAGATCTTAGGTAACAACTCACCCATTTGTGCTTTCAATGCAAGAAGAAAAGACCTGCTCCGCCCCTGCCCCGGAAATAAATATTCTTCAGGTAATCTTGGAATGCTCCCACGGCTGTCGGGCGATGCAATCATAATCGCATGCAAGATGTATCGGTTCTTGTTTTGATTCAAAGTGTGTTGGGTGTATTAGCTGCGGTCAAGTTTCACCTGGGATGAAATTGCATTTGAACATGTGCAATATGCAATCGATGCCACTGGTTTCAGGTTCAAAGCAACATCACCAAATGTACGCATAAATTTGCATAAATTTGCAGCGTTTGATGCAGAATCTGGAATTCCAAACACGTGGAGGTCGCATTTCGCAAGAAACAACTGGCTATGTTTTTTACTGTAAATCCTTTTTCAAGATAGAAGCAGGAACAACGAGTGCTGAGTATGCCAGAGAATCGCAAGAGGGTGTTGAAGGAAATCGGAAGATGGAAATCAGCTATGGGATAGTTAACCCAGAAAGTACCACTTACCCATTTTACCTCTGCGCTACTTGTGGGTTGTCACTCCTATTTGCAGGGAAAAATGGATGATTTGAAAATATTTGAAGCACCCATATTATTTTGCCTTATGTGTTGAAGTTGCTCCGACTGATGCAACAACCATGCTTGCTGCGCCACGCCAAGGATCGCGTGCCGCGCTTCTTGCCCAACGTTCTCACGACTTTTGCAGCGGCGACCACGCCTCGGCTGCAAGGGTGGCCTGGCGCCGTGGTGATCGCCACTATGCCGAAAGTGCTTCGGAGGGCAGGGCAAAGATCCCATGTTCGGCCTCATTGGATGCGCAGAACACGGAGAAAACCAGGGTCAGAGCAGGAGTTCTTGGATGCGCAGGCAAAGATACCGATTGAAACGGGTTGGAGGGTTCAACCACTTTTTCTTTTTCAAACCAATTTGGGGATAACTAATTTTGATAATGATCCGAAATTTACCATAAGTAGCTCATAATTTTTAGGGCTGGCTTACTGATGGTCACTTTGAGCCTCCAGATGTTCTTTTTGTTCGGGGTGCAATTGAAAGTTATGAGCTTCTTATGTAAATCAAAGGTTTTCCTATTATTTTTGTGTGGCACTGTCCGGTTTCGAAGTACTTTAGTTGATTTTCTTCCTTTTTGAACAACTGTCTTGAGTTCACAGGGTTTCTCCGACATGGCGTGCTGCTCTTACGATCTCGGCGCTCAGGTTTGCAAAGAGGTAAAGGAGCCAAGAGCTTCGCAAGATGGAACAAGCAGGAGACATCTGGGATCATCTGCTGGGCGATTCCATTCGTGCGTTTACAGACCCGCTGTGTAAGCCCAGGAGCTGTACCTCAACGAGGAAAGTCGTGAACGTGCCAAAGCTGCCAGTGGGGGGCCTCAAAGAAACTGCAGTACAAATCCTCACAGAGTTCGAGTGGAAACAAACTTGGAAAATCAGAAACCAGGGCCGAAGATAAAGACTCTAATGTTATAATTATATACGTTTATATATATATAATTAATATTATATAATTACATATATTATACATATACTGTAACGCACATGTTTTTAGTTCATATAGAATGTTCACATTTGCACACACACACACACGCACACACATATATATATATATTGTGTGTGTGTGTTGATGTGTGTTGTAGCTAGGTTTTGACGTACTATTATGTAATTCCTGGAATGTGTATGTTTGTTTGTTCACCTGAGTTCCCCCTTTTTTTAAAGCATCGTCGAGGGGCATTATTCCCTGGACGCGAGATCAGGTGTGTTTGCACTTGGCCTTGTTGACATTACATGAGGCATTTCAAAATCTAAGACCATGGGTTGCGACTGCAGGCTATACACATGTTAATGCACAATTAATTCTGACATGATTTTGATAAGCATTTACTTGTATATACTTAGATTATGTAATGTTGCTTACTGTGGCCTATGTGCCTGATGTACATACATTTCCTGTACATCACATACACATTGGACTGGAAGTGTGCACATGACCCAGTTTCCTGTGGGCAAAATGTGAATGTGGTTAACGATGTGGTGCAAAATTCCCCCCCAACAGCCAGGGCAATATGTGTTCATTTGACGCTTCTCAGATGCACATTAAAAATCCCCATTCTGCATGATATCATATGATATCTATCCTGGAACCATATCTATCCCCAAATGATATGCTGAGACTTCTTCAACCACCAGTTTTTCATGTTGCCTCGAACCACAGAATTCCAACCAGTTGATTTCCAAGAGTCCCCGTGGTCAGACGTAGTAAGCTCATGGGGATAAATAGTTTCCGTTGGGTTTGCCACATGAGCCATCAGCCAATCATCAAACCAGCATCAACTGAAATTGGAGCCATAAATTCCACATAATTCAACGTTAGCCGTTAGCTCCATGTTTCATGATTAACTTATCAACTCCCCATTTTGCATTCGGAGATCTCAATGTTCGGTTGAATACACCAGTTTTTCTTGGAATCCACCAAGTGTATCCATTTGTTCTGTTAAACCATGTTAAACCCAGCATTTTTGTTGCATCATCTTAAATCATCGATAACTTAAATCACCATTTTTGTTGGTAAAACCCAAGAATTTTGTGGTTAAATCCAGCATTTCACATATTTCACGGTTTCAAACGTCGCCAGTTCCTCTCAAAAAGCCACCCGTTGTGGTTGGACGTTTCGGCCAGGTCAACAGCACCTGCAGCGCCATCCGGAGCTGTGGCGTTTGAGCTCCAACGAATTGCTGCTGGGTAGCTGGTGGTATGCCATGGGAGTCATCTGACATATGATTTTATGTATGTATATATATATATATACATGTGTATATATACATGGGATATGTATACATATATATATGGGATATATATACATATATACATATATATGTGTGTATCTGGGTCAATGAATAATTATAACGACCTCACTGCGACCGAGCCCTGGAATCATGGTTAGTAAGGGAAATCATCCCCAAATGGCCTTAATCCAGGTCAGTGAAATATTATAATTTACCCACATATATATATATATGGGATATACATTCAGTAAGCTGGGAGGAATTCATGGGATATATATATATATATACGGATATATGTGGGATATATACATTAATAGGGTTAAGGTTTGATGATTCCATGGTTTCTGAGTTGATATTAGAATGTCACAAGTACTTGGGGAAATATGGGAATATATGGTATATTATATGGATATGCAATACTTAGATATAAAACTGAAGGCCTAAAGTTTGATTGTTCCGAAGTTGATATTGCAGATACGTAGGGATACATAGGATATATCTTATATATATATATATATCTTATATATACACATACATATACCCGGAGACAATGTCGTGGTAGCTTGTCATGTACCCGTACCTGGAGTTGATTTTTACGAAGACATTGCCGTATAAATTTCCACGGCATCGGACTGGTGAGTATCCCAATGGGTCCCAATGTTTTAAACCAATGTTCATTGGCGTGCATCAGTTGAAACCGGAAACCTTGCCGAATCTTTTTCAAGAGCCTGTCAAATCTCCTTTAATCCCAAAGCACTGCGCCTTTTTTCCGAAGATTGGCATTGAAGGGGAGCGTCCTAGCGTCCAAAAGGCGTCTTTTCGCATCCAAAACGGACGCATCCGGACACTTTCTAATCCTGCGCCTTTTTTTCCCAAAAGATGTGTTTGGAGTGTTTCGAGGGGCATCATCATCCAATCCATCCTTTTTCAACCCATTTCGGATGTTGAGAGTCCTTGGAAGTGATGGCCACGAATCATTTCAAATGGATTGGAAACGCCACCATGGTTTGTAACCCCGAGGGCCTTTTCTTTCACGCACCGGTGCTACCAATGTCTTTGCACGGATTGATATGATTGCATCTATTGCGCAGGGTTATCGGGCAAGACACTAAATGATAGCGTGGTTGGAATGTACCTGCACCTTTTTCAAGTTCCTGCGCCTTTTTTATTCTAAAAAGATCTAAAAAGGCTAAAACTTGAATGCAAAAAAGAAAAGGCGCATAAAAAAGGTGAAGGGAGACTCAAGGTATACGCATATTTATCGTACAAAAACATCATGTTGATATGAATCGATATCTATCGTCCAGTAATGGAGGAGCTGTTCGGAGCTGTTCGGGATCAGTGTCACTTATTAGTTGGGGATTACTATTTGGAGATCAAAATTTGTCGCTGATCATGGCGAATAAATATGAGACTGGCTGGTGAAGTCTATGGTTTATGGTCGAGATATCAGATCATATCTATATATATTTGGAAGTAATCTTCATGGGGTTTGAAGATGTTTGAAGAGCAACTTAACTTACAACTGCGGGCCCGACCTTGTATGTATATATATATATATATATATTTGTTGGTTCATCCTATTTAGTAAGTGGTTGGCTCACCCCGGTTCTAAGTGGACTGATCCCTGATTATGTATCCCATGTGGTGAAGTGAAGGGTAGTCTTGGGTCTTGGGCATACCCCGGTTTGTCAGAAACTCCCGTAAACATGGTTGCAAGACACGGTATGAACACCCCAAGAACGAGGCAGGCCCAGTAGGCATTTAATGCGTAGTATTTACCTATTAACAAGCAAATGCAGCGTTGGAGAACGAGGTCAGGCCTTCAAAAACGGTACGGGAATGGAGATTGAGGTAGGAACACTCAGCGGAGTATAGGTGATGCGACAATTTTTTTCCGCGGCTCATAATGGATGCTCATGGTATATTATTCAAATATGTCTACCATTGTCTACCCGTAGAATATAACATAACTTTACTATACATTACCATTATTATTGTTTTGTGCTTTGTGATTAGTAGTGTGTTTGAGTCTGCGAGTCTGCGATTCTGACCAAGGCTCGAGATCGTTGCCCTTCAGTCGCTTGCTTGGATTGATTCCCCGTCCAAGTGAGACTGGTCATGACTGTCATCCCAAAAAGACTGGCGGTGGTTTTTTCTTGCGGTCCTTGTGTTGGAAGGTCCTTTTTTGTCCTTGTTTTATGATGAATATATGGATTATGGGACGATGGTGATTTGTTGGAGTTGCCTGGGCATCCCATAGGCCCATAGGATCCCATGTTTCAAGGGAAACAACCTTGGGATTCAACCAGCCTGGCTGGCAGCCAATGGTGACCCCGAGATAATAGATGATTAAGATGCGCCCTGACAATAAAGCCCTCATAAAAAACGTGGTTGTTGGTCCATAAATACATATATAAATGGATTATAAATGGCAGTTCCCTAGCATTTTTCAATTTGAAATCAGGTCGATCATCTCCTCCCGAGGCACCTTCTTTGGATCGACTTGGAAGATCTATCGCTGCCAGCGGATGAACGTCGTAGTGAAGATGCCTTCACAGGCACCTTGAATAATTACCCTCTGGTTATGACTAACATAGCCATGGTATAGATGGCCTATTTATAGATGGTTTACCTATTATAAATGGGTGGATCTTTCCATGGCTATGTTAAATAACCAGATGGTAGCTCCATCGCCCCAGCAAACTTCCATGGCTAGTTTGGGGACTTGCCATAACTTTCCATGTTTGATTGCCGAAAGATCTATTGAATCTATTGAATCTATGGCTGGTAAAAAAAACACACACCATCCAATAGATAATAGATGATAATAGCGTTTCTTTATAGACAATAAATACTTCAACCAACCTTGGACCAATATAGAATGCTCACCTTCGGGGATGAAATTATGGGAATCATATAAATTTTCCATATGGTGGGGAGATGCCATTCTCAACTCGTTATTGCTGGGACAATGATGTGTCCCATGGAAAATCTCCATTTGGAAGTGATTTTCCATGGACTTTCCCATGTTGCTGGTCGTATCTGGTCGTTATTCCCACATTTTCCTCAGCAGTGATGTTTTGCATTGTTTTGCTATGTTTTGCTCATGTTTCTCACATTGGTTAGTAAAAATCATTATTTAACTATAGATACATCATGATACATCTATAAGACCTCATATGTTCATATACCCTCTGGTAGTTTAACACAACTATGGAAAATCACCATTTTTCATGGGAAAATTCACTATAGATGGTGATTTTCAATAGCAAACTATTAAATTACCAGAGGGTATTTTCTCCAGCTGTGACGTTTGAAACAGGTGAAGACGCTGCTGTCTGTGAGCAACTGTTGCTGGACGCCCCGCGGGAGCTCTTTGTCATCGCAGCTTGGCCCAGGTTGGCCCGGGCCCAGGAGGCTCAGGCGAGTGCCGATATCTTGGCCACCAGGATGACTGTGATTTAATATGATAACTAAGCCCACTAAGCCAGTATGATAATATGATATGAATATGATATAATATAACATAATATAACATAACATAATATAATGTAACATAACACAATATAAGATAGTATAATATAACATAATATAATATAATATAACCAAACAAAATATAATTTAATATAATATACTAATATATTATAATATATAATGTAATATAATATACTATACTATATTATACTATATTATACTTAATATACGCATATATAATACAAGATCATATGATATAATATAGTTGCACAGATATATTGTAGGTGTGCCAATCTTGGCAAACTCCGTGCCTCAGTTTCGCAGCTCCTGTCATCTGATTTTCCTGAAAAATCTCCGGCAGATTTCGGCAGCCTTTGCTGGACTCATTCCACTTGACTTTGGCATTGCTAAGCTCGGAGCGAAAGTGGTTGAGTTTTTTGGCCAAAACATGGTTTTATAGCTGTATAGCCCCAAATTATGGCAATTTTGATACAGGAAATTATGATGAACCAGTTGATTTGGACAACCAACTGCCGCAACTGAGGACGGTGTAGAGTTCCACTTTGCGCGTGAAGCCCCTGAAATGCACGGAGCACATTTGGATGGCGCGACCGTGGGCCTTCATGTGGTGTTTAGGATGATCGGGATATATTTATAAAGCGTTTTTTATATGTATATTATATATATAATATATATATATTATATATATGTATTTATTAAATATAATACACAAATGAATAAATATCTTATATATTTATATTAATAGATATTGCCTTGCGTTTTTGTTACGATGCACAGCCAAGTGCTTCCTATTTGCCGCGCTGTGGAGCTTTGAAGGCAACGACCTGGAAATTCTAAAGCGGCAGTTCGGAGCCCCTTGGCAGGGAGTCAAGGTGGAGAGCGGGGTTCACAGCCGCTGCCGCTGCCCTCCCAAAATCAACCAGTATAACCAGTTGAGAAGTGGATTCATGTTGATAAAAAAGTGATACATCCTTTTCCCCGCTTATTTAGTAATTATATAATAGGGTTAGACACGGTGACCACAGAAATGGGAGACGTTGGGAGACCCATTTCTGTTGAGAAGTCATGGACTCTCCAGTGGTGCCCCCGGTGCCCGGTGCCTTCAGGATAGGGTGGTCGCTGCCATTCGCGCGGCCATCTCCAGTGGAGCCAGGGCATCAGTGCTGCTGATGAGGGCTGCGACTGGGCCACGGGATTAATGGAATATTCAATGGATTGGTTTAAGGGAAAATTTACAGGAAAGCCCCATATTTAATGGGAAAATCTATGGTTTCCTGTAGATTTTCCCTTAAACCAATCCATTGAAATATGATATGATTTGGTTTAATTTAATGCTGTCGATATAACCCAATTTTCTAATCTCAAGAATTCAGATTAACAAAAACAACCGAGCCACGAGGAGATTCCCACCAGAGTAACGGTTGCATGCTTTTTAGGCAGGACTAGCAGGAAGAACCTTGGCGAACACAATCGGCCCAAATATTTATTGCTGGGTGTTGGCGTTGGAGAACATTTGAACCACTCCCTGACAGTTTGGATGACTCAAATCAACCTTATCCATTTTGATGTTCATGATCTATTTTCTTCCAACATTTTTATCGAAATATACGGCCAAAGAAATGGCGCACACAAATTAACGTGGCATTTTTGAGACGCGAGATGTTTGCCACAGTTTTCCCACAATTCAGTTTTCAGGCCAAAAAAAGGACAATATTTCCCAAACAAAATCTTGAATTACCAACAGTCCCAATTGATTTGGCATATTTTCGCTGAACTTAGTTTTCATCAGGCCCTAGGCGATGCAAATTGGGATTTCCTACTATTGGAGACTCAAAAAACAACGCTCAAAATGTGTCGCAATTCTACCATCGTCGATCCATTTATGCGGCAGCTACAATGTTTACCTGTACATTTATGTTTTACGTGGGTTACAGATACATTTATATACCATCCGCCCTACTAATATGATCTAATATGACGATCGGAGAATCACCATTTTTTTGGGGAAAGACTTGTCTTCTCACCCCTGACTCATGGCAGGGTTGTCTGAGTCTGATGGTTAGTAACGGTTAGTAAGCCCCAAAAATTGGACAATTCTTGGTGCTGAAGATTTGTGCAAAAATGCTAAACAAACTCGGGAGAGTTCTGAGGTCAACTTTGCATGGTCGAATGGATTATCCCCAGGGCCCCATTCATGGTTTATCAATAAGTAGGTGTTAAGGCACAACTTAATCTAAGCGGATTGAACAAATCTCGGTAAGTGATGTAAGTGGATAACTGTTTTTATCAAAGCATCAACTTTTTAAGTGGGTTAAAAACCACTTAGATCCATTTAGATCCGCTGGTGCAGTTGAGGTTACACATGGCTTAAACCATTATTGTTAAGCCCTCATAAGTGGGGGTCTCCCTATCACCCCTATCACTATGGTTATATTAATCCACTTGTTTATTTTCCCGTGAAACCTCCAACTATAGTTTTTTTGAACAAACATGAGCAAACATATTTTAGAAAGGCATATAGACTATCTGGTTGGTGGTGACTGGAACATTTTTTAAATTCCATTCAGTTGGGAATAATAATCCCAACTGACGAGCATATTTTTCAGAGGGGTTGAAACCACCAACCAGCTATATATATATATATATAGATCCATATAGGTTTAAAAAAAAACCACGGTATTTCTGAAACTGGACGTTGTCGCCAAGGTGACCAGTGCCTTGTCGCAGTCCGGGTTGGCCCATTTGGAACAGGCCTGCGCGGCCTTGCAGCTGGCAGCCCCTCGGCCGTTGATGTATATACCAAATGGTAATTCAACCAATGGTATATACATTATGAATATATTAACCTATGGTATATATTGGTATATACATTATAACTATGATGTTTAATGATGAATTCAACCATTGTTTTCATAGTACGATGGGAATTTTATTGGTGACTCTATAAATGGTTTAAGTTATATGTTTCGACATGATTTGACTTGGGTGATATACCAATCTTGGTGAATATATTTATTGGTGAATATGTTCTAAGTGGTTTCTATGATTCATGGTTATTTGTAAAAGTGGTGGGATGAATTTGTAATAGTATGATTGGTGGTTTGCCATGAGTCGAGTCGTGAGATTGTCGAAAGTTGAAGTGTGTCGATTGTTGGTGGTTGCATTGAGGCTGTTTGCCATTGATATTCCAAGAAGCGGTGGTTGCATGAATCGTTATCCTGTTGACATTCTCTCGGGCGTTTGTGTAGTTTTGGTGACGCTGTTCCTTTATGACAAAACCTTGGTTCACCGTGAGGGATCAGCATGGCCAATCTTGGATGCCCTGCACAAAGGCATATAGTTTTTGATACTTGTAGTTGGTTGGTGTAGATGATGTATATCAAACTAGTACAATCCGTCACCAGTTGGCTTACCACCATGTTTTGACAATTGTTGAGCAGTTGACTCCCCACATTTTGCTGGTTAAACAGTCAACCTCCACCAACAAAATAGGCATTGGTTTACAACAGGTATATTGAATAGTTCATAGATAATCCTGTCAGTTAGACAGGTATTATAATGTGATTCAAACAATCCCCTGCTTATCACCATAAGTACCCTCTGGTAATTTAACATAGCTATGGAAAATCACAATTTTTAATGGGAAAATCATCTATAAATGGCCATTTTCAATAGCTATGTTAGTTTACCAGAGGGTAAGTGATTCACGCATCATCCCATATCACGGTAGGTAAGTTTATGGCATTGGGGATAGTATACCACGTTGGATTATCCCAATAATTAATAGCCCATTGATTCGGTTAATTTACACGATACTTGGGGTATATTGGGATAATCATGGATAATCAATGGTGTATATATTTACATGATAATCAAAGGTCAATGCTTATAAATGGAGTATTGAGGAACGGATTACCAATAGTTTGGTTCCTCTAAAAAAAACCCAATTAAAGTGTATCAATAGTTGGATTATCCATTACCCTCTGGTAAATTAACTTGTTGACCCTGAAAATCACCAATTTTTAATGGAAACTAGTCCCAACCCCTATCCTGGAGGGTATATGTTGCTTGTTATATCCCATATCCCCAAGAACCTTGGAATATTTCAAGCCCATCCTGGATGGTCGAGTCCGACCTCGAGGTCAGCGGTGGCGAGCAAGAGGTGAGGTTTGAACTGCGCAGCTCGGCGAAGAATTGAGATATTTCACCAGGATTTGAGGAGATGTTTGGAAAATCACCTGGTAAACTAACAGTTTGCAAACTGGAAAATGGCCATAGAAATAGTGGATTTACCCATGAAACATGGCCATTTTCCATAGCAAACTGTTAGTTTACCAGAGGGTATTTTATGGGATCCGTTTTTTTGATGATTTGATGGGATATTGATGGACATTTTATGGGACGGCGATGTAAGCAATAATTTGCTGAAGGTATTTTCAGCAGTGGGATGATTATAAGGGGAATATCGCAGGAAAACATGGGCGTGTCCTGAAATACTGGGGATTTTTTGCCATGCCACAAAAATGGGATACAAAAAAGGGCAAATCATAGGAGACTCTGGGTTTTTTCCCCCCCATGGCATGCAAAAAAAGTGGCCATGTGAAACTGGGAAAATGAAACGCCAGGGATGTAGACGTTTTCCCTTGATTTTCAGACGTTTTCCAGGAATGGTGAGGAGAATGGGCATCCTCATGGTGAGACTTTTTTTCAGCCCACAAGAAGACGTCCCAACAAGCAAAGTTTTATCAGGATTTTCAAGAAACTGATGAGTTTTTGGTGGTTTCAAAATGTTTCAAAAAACCAGAAACTCCAGAAAAATCTTCCATCATTGTCCCTTCCTGGACGATGAAACCAGGTCCATGTGCTCCTGGTGGCCCGTGGGAGCTGGAACTCTTTGTGCGGAAGGTGGGGCCCCTTTTCATGGTGAGTTCTCACCATGGGAAAAAACGAAAAAAAGTGTAAGCTTTTAAGTATTCAAATCTGGACCTTGAAAATGCCTACAAAAAAAATATATATATATATAAATATCAACACATACAGCACAAATAAACAAGCAAATAGATAAGTATACACTACACACGCATATATATATTTACATATGCACACACACACATATATATATATACACACTATTTTTCTATACTACTATACAATATACACACGCATATTCACAAACGGAGTTTATACCAATAATGATTTTGTTTATGGAAAATCTCATCTCCAAGTCGATCACAGGGCGAATGACATGTGCTAGGCCAACTTCCAGCAGTGCATCATCTACTCCAGCGGTGGCAATGATGTGCCGGAGGCTGGCTATGAAGACCTTCATAACTGTCCATCAAAAATGTGATACAGAATGACATATTACATACATACATGCGTGCACGCACACACGCACGGATGCATATGTATATAAGTAATTATACATTTATAATTATAGTTACTTATGCATATATATATATATATATATTATATTATATTATATTATATTATATTATATTATATTATATTATATTATATTATATTATATTATATATATATATACATATTCTATATCCTATATTATATATATGTTGGGTGTGACAGGGCTTGGTCATCATCTTTGCAACTTTTTTTTTACGGATTTCGATGCCAGGATTCGAGCCCCAGGGCCTGCAGCCCATCGTCCTTCTTCCTGAAGTCTTGCCGCAGCTGGAGCTGGGAGATGGGCACGGACAGGAGCTGACCATCTAGGGATGGATAGGGATGGAATATTCAATGGATTGGTTTAGGGGAAAATTTTAACCGGAAAACCCAATATTTAATGGTAAAAACCATGGTTTCCTGTAAATTTTCCCTTAAACCAATCCAATGAATCATAGAATTGGATGGGAAAATTGAAACCGGAAACCCATGGACACCCCAAAAAATTGACCCCCCCATGATTTTGATGGAAAATTTCCCGAAAAAACCAATCCAATGTAACTTGTGAAGCCAAATCACTGATGTTTCGAATGTTTTTTTCTTCAGATATTTGCATTCCTGTAAAATCTGGAAACCTAAGTTCCTTGAAACCCGTAACCAGGACTGTTTGGATCTGTTTGGTATGGAAACCAAGTTGACTTTCAACATCATGGTTGGTGATTTTGCGATTGCTTAGGGCATCTTGTGTGGGTCCAATTGGGAGTTATGGGCCGTCATGGGGGACATAGAATCAGCTTCTGTTTTTTTTTGCCCAAAACAAAGCTGCAGTTTTCATCACTTAACTTTCTAGATCATCAAGTTTTGGACATCTTTCTTGGCTGCGGACAGCAGTGACGACCAGCAGTCCCACGCGTTTTTGCCAAGTGTCCGCCGCGTGCTGAGGTATTCGTTATTCGGCGTCTTGACTTGCATGGTACATCATGGTTAAAACATATTGCATTTTATGGCTACTTCATCACGGGGAAAATAAGGGAAGATTATTTGAGAGATTCTTTGGTGGCTTGGAAAGCCGACGGAGCAGATTATGGATTTCGTCTAGCTGCCAGGAAATAGGTTCTGATCATGTCATGTTCATTTTTGAGCAAGTAGCAGTGATGTTTGGCAGGTCGTAGAGACACTTGGTCCATACATGTGATCGCACTGATAGGTGTAACAGTAGACAATAATTAGTAGAGATAATAACACAATCTAGAGACAATTAGAGACATATACTGTAATTATCCCAAATCATCCATGTCAGGATTGGATTTTCCCCTACAAACCATCCATTTTGGGTAATTACCCAGCTTTAGGAAACCATCCCATAAGTGTATGATTGGACTAGGTAGTCATGTAGACAGTACTTCTCCACGCGCCTGAGGTGACGGAAGATGGTGCTGTCCAGCTTGTTGCTTGCTTAGTTGGGGGGATTGTTCCACGCCGATGCGCCGAAATGATAATATATGGTCAGATGCTTGAAAATCGCTGTGTATATAATATAACACACACACATATATATATATGTTTGAAAAAATTGGAAACAACTTGGAGATTCTGAAGCTGGTGAAGATTTCTTTGGTGTATCACTTTCTATCACTTTGGGATTCAAAATTCAGCCAGCCCGTTCTCGCACAAGACATTGGGGTCGTCATGCCCAGGATGTGTTGGGCATCCAGCAGGAACACCAGTTGGTAGATGTGAACGGTGAGCCTTTGCTGCGACGAGGCACATGCTTAGATGCTTGGCTTGTTTCAGCTGTGAAGGGCGGGCTGGGCTGTGAAAATCTGGTCGAGTCAATCCAAAAAAAAAAACATCTGCTGAGTCCAAGCCCATTTTTCGGAGGGGAAACCTCCCAACTTTGTGAAATCAACATATCTGACATATCTCTTTAATTTCTTTAACCAAAAACATCAAGAAATCTCAGCCTAATTTAAGGGCTGCCGCCCCTGCCGCCGACCCCGGAATCAACGACTAGGGAAGGTGGGTTTTGCATCTGTAGTATTTGTTTAAATATCAACGTTCAAATCGCGGCACACCAAAAATCAGCGCAAACCTGGTGAACTTGGTGTAGACCGTGTTGTTCTGTAAAACGCAGGGTTGGTTTGGGGGCATGGTAAAACCCAGGTTTTGGTGTCAGATTATTGGAGACATCTTCAAAATAAGCTTCAAAATGGTAATGTAAATGCTGCACCAAGACCCCGCTATTTGGAAACCCGTCCATGCCGTTCGGCTTGTCATTTTCGTGGGCCGTGGCCGCATGCAAATGTGTGGCAACATGTCGTGACCTCGGGAGTTATGGGAGGGCCCTGCTGCATTTGGCCACCTCTGGCAGGGGTGGTAGGCATAGCATGTGAAAAATGGTGGTGCTGCTGCTGCTCCTGCTACTCTTCTGAAACCTATAGAAAAAATGATTGTAGCTACCTTTTCCTCCTGTTTCCTGCTGCTGCTGCTCCTGCTCCTGCTACTCCGGTGGCAGGCTGCGACGCCTAGAATCGAACCACTCTCAGCAGCAAATCCCCATGGCAGTAAAGGACGGAAAAGCATCAAAATTGCGCCCAAAAACTGCCTAATGTAACTTCTGAAACCCATAAAAAAAGATGATTTTAGCTACTTTTTCCTCCTGTTTCCTCCTGCTGCTGCTGCTGCTCCTGCTACTGTTCTGAAACCTATAGAAAAAAATGATTGTAGCTACCTTTTCCTCCTGTTTCCTGCTGCTGCTGCTGCTGCTGCTGCTGCTCCTGCTCCTGCTACTCCGGTGGCAGGCTGCGACGCCTAGAATCGAACCACTCCCAGCAGCAAATCCCCATGGCAGTGAAGGACGGAAAAGCATCAAAATTGCGACCAAAAACTGCCTAATGTAACTTCTGAAACCAATAAAAAAATCATTTTAGCTACTTTTTCATCCTGTTTCCTCCTGCTGCTGCTGCTGCTGCTCCTGCTGCAGCTACTCGTCTGAAACCTATAGAAAAAAATGATTGTAGCTACCTTTTCCTCCTGTTTCTGCTGCTGCTGCTGCTCCTGCTCCTGCTACTCCGGTGGCAGGCTGCGACGCCTAAAATCGAACCACTCCCAGCAGCAAATCCCCATGGCAGTGAAGGACGGAAAAGCATCAAAATTGCGCCCGCAGCAAATCCCCATGGCAGTGAAGGACGGAAAAGCATCAAAATTGCGCCCAGAAACTGCCTAGTGTAACTTCTGAAACCCATAGAAAAAGATGATTTTAGCTACTTTTTCCTCCTGTTTCCTCCTGCTGCTGCTGCTCCTGCTCCTGCTACTCTTGTGAAACTTATAGAAAAAAAATGATTGTAGCTACCTTTTCCTCCTGTTTCCTGCTGCTGCTGCTGCTGCTTCTTCTCCTGCTCCTGCTCCTGCTACTCCGGTGGCAGGCTGCGACGCCTAAAATCGAACCACTCCCAGCAGCAAATCCCCATGGCAGTGAAGGACGGAAAAGCATCAAAATTGCGCCCAAAAACTGCCTAATGTAACTTCTGAAACCCATAGAAAAAGATGATTTTAGATACTTTTCCTCCTGTTTCCTCCTGCTGCTACTGCTGCTGCTCCTGCTGCAGCTACTCGTCTGAAACCTATAGAAAAAATGATTGTAGCTACCTTTTCCTCCTGTTTCTTGCTGCTGCTGCTGCTGCTCCTGCTCCTGCTACTCCGGTGGCAGGCTGCGACGCCTAAAATCGAACCACTCCCAGCAGCAAATCCCCATGGCAGTGAAGGACGGAAAAGCATCAAAATTGCGCCCAAAAACTGCCTAATGTAATTTCTGAAACCCATAGAAAAAAATCATTTTAGCTACTTTTTCCTCCTGTTTCCTCCTGCTGCTGCTGCTCCTGCTCCTGCTACTCCGGTGGCAGGCTGCGACGCCTAAAACCGAACCACTCCCACCAGCAAATCCCCATGGCAGTGAAGGACGGAAAAGCATCAAAATTGCGCCCAAAAACTGCCTAATGTAACTTCTGAAACCCATAGAAAAAGATGATTTTAGCTACTTTTTCCTCCTGTTTCCTCCTGCTGCTGCTGCTCCTGCTCCTGCTACCCTTCTGAAACCTATAGAAAAAAATGATTGTAGCTACCTTTTCCTCCCGTTTCCTGCTGCTGCTGCTGCTTCTCCTGCTCCTGCTACTCCGGTGGCAGGCTGCGACGCCAAAAATCGAACCACTCCCAGCAGCAAATCCCCATGGCAGTGAAGGACAGAAAAGCATCAAAATTGCGCCCAAAAACTGCCTAATGTAACTTCTGAAACCCATAAAAAAAGATGATTTTAGCTACTTTTTCCTCCTGTTTCCTCCTGCTGCTGCTGCTGCAGCTACTTGTCTGAAACCTATAAAAAAATGATTGTAGCTACCTTTTCCTCCTGTTTCCTGCTGCTGCTGCTGCTGCTCCTGCTCCTGCTCCTGCTACTCCGGTGCCAGGCTGCGACGCCTAAAATCGAACCACTCCCAGCAGCAAATCCCCATGGCAGTGAAGGACGGAAAAGCATCAAAATTGCGCCCAAAAACTGCCTAATGTAACTTCTGAAACCCATAGAAAAAGATGATTTTAGCTACCTTTTCCTCCTGTTTCCGCCTGTTTCCTCCTGCTGCTGCTGCTGCTCCTGCTCCTGCTCCTGCTACTCCGGTGGCAGGCTGCGACGCCTAAAATCGAACCACTCCCAGCAGCAAATCCCCATGGCAGTGAAGGACGGAAAAGCATCAAAATTGCACCCAAAAACTGCCTAATGTAACTTCTGAAACTATAAAAAAAGATGATTTTAGCTACTTTTTCCTCCTGTTTCCTCCTGCTGCTGCTGCGCTCCTGCTGCAGCTACTCTTCTGAAACCTATAGAAAAATTGATTGTAGCTACCTTTTCCTCCTGTTTCCTGCTGCTGCTGCTGCTGCTGCTCCTGCTCCTGCTACTCCGGTGGCACGCTGCCACGCCTAAAATCGAACCACTCCCAGCAGCAAATCCCCATGGCAGTGAAGGACGGAAAAGCATCAAAATTGCGACCAAAAACTGCCTAATGTAACTTCTGAAACCCATAGAAAAAGATGATTTTAGCTTCTTTTTTCTCGTGTTTCCTCCTGCTGCTGCTGCTGCTCCTGCTCCTGCTACTCTTGTGAAACCTATAGAAAAAAATGATTGTAGCTACCTTTTCCTCCTTTTTCCTGCTGCTGCTGCTGCTTCTCCTGCTCTGCCTAATGTAACTTCTGAAACCCATAGAAAAAGATGATTTTAGGTACTTTTTCCTCCTGTTTCCTCCTGCTGCTACTGCTGCTGCTCCTGCTGCAGCTACTCGTCTGAAACCTATAGAAAAAATGATTGTAGCTACCTTTTCCTCCTGTTTCCTGCTGCTGCTGCTGCTTCTTCTCCTGCTCCTGCTCCTGCTACTCCGGTGGCAGGCTGCGACGCCTAAAATCGAACCACTCCCAGCAGCAAATCCCCATGGCAGTGAAGGACGGAAAAGCATCAAAATTGCGCCCAAAAACTGCCTAATGTAACTTCTGAAACCCATAGAAAAAGATGATTTTAGCTACCTTTTCCTCCTGTTTCCGCCTGTTTCCTCCTGCTGCTGCTGCTGCTCCTGCTCCTGCTCCTGCTACTCCGGTGGCAGGCTGCGACGCCTAAAATCGAACCACTCCCAGCAGCAAATCCCCATGGCAGTGAAGGACGGAAAAGCATCAAAATTGCGCCCAAAAACTGCCTAATGTAACTTCTGAAACCCATAGAAGAAGATGATTTTAGCTGCTTTTTCCTCCTGTTTCTTCCTCCTGCTGCTGCTGCTCCTGCTTCTGCTACTCTTCTGAAACCTATAAAAAAATGATTGTAGCTACCTTTTCCTCCCGTTTCCTGCTGCTGCTGCTGCTTCTCCTGCTCCTGCTACTCCGGTGGCAGGCTGCGACGCCTAAAATCGAACCACTCCCAGCAGCAAATCCCCATGGCAGTGAAGGACGGAAAAGCATCAAAATTGCGCCCAAAAACTGCCTAATGTAACTTCTGAAACTATAGAAAAAGATGATTTTAGCTACTTTTTCCTCCTGTTTCCTCCTGCTGCTGCTGCTCCTGCTCCTGCTACCCTTCTGAAACCTATAGAAAAAATGATTGTAGCTACCTTTTCCTCCTGTTTCCTGCTGCTGCTGCTGCTCCTGCTCCTGCTACTCCGATGGCAGGCTGCGACAACTCTAGTGCTGCTGCTGCTGCTACTACTACTACTACTACTACTACTGCTGCTGCTGCCTTACTGCCACTGGCTGCTGGCTGCCGACTGCTGCTGCTACAAGCCCCTTTTCCTGCTGGTGTGCTAGTGCTGCTGCTACAACTCTAGTGCTGCTGCTGCTACTACTGCTGCTGCTGGCTGCTGGCTGCACCATGCTACTGAAGGACGACTACTACTGCTGCTGCTGCTGCTGCTGCTGGTGCTGCTGCTGCTACAAGAGTCAAAAGTAGGTGTGCTAGTGCTGCTGCTACAACTCTAGTGCTGCTGCTGCTGCTACTACTGCTGCTGCTGCTGCTGCTGGCTGCTGGCTGCACCATGCTACTGAAGGACGACTACTACTGCTGCTGCTGCCTTACTGCCGCTAGCTGCTGCTGCCGACTGCTGCCGACTGGCTAGTATTGCCGCTGACTATGTGCTGCCGACTGCTGCTGCTACAAGCCCCTTCTCCTGCTGGTGTGCTAGTGCTGCTGCTACAGCCGACTGCTGCCGACTGGTTAGTATTGCCGCTGACTATGTGCTGCCGACTGCTGCTGCTACAAGCCCCTTCTCCTGCTGGTGTGCTAGTGCTGCTGCTACAACTCTAGTGCTGCTGCTGCTGCTACTGCTGCTGCTGGCTGCTGGCTGCACCATGCTACTGAAGGACGACTACTACTACCGCTGCTGCTGCTGCTGCTGCTGCTGCTACAAGACCCTTCTCCTGCTGGTGTGCTAGTGCTGCTGCTACAACTCTAGTGCTGCTGCTGCTGCTACTACTGCTGCTGCCTTATTGCCACTGGCTGCTGGCTGCCGACTGCTGCTGCTACAAGCCCCTTCTCCTGCTGGTGTGCTAGTGCTGCTGCTACAACTCTAGTGCTGCTGCTGCTACTACTGCTGCTGCTGCTGGCTACTGGCTGCACCATGCTACTGAAGGACGACGACTACTACTACTACTGCTGCTGCTGCTGCTGCTGCTGGTGCTGCTGCTTGTGCTACAAGAGTCAAAAGTAGGTGTGCTAGTGCTGCTGCTACAACTCTAGTGCTGCCGCTGCTGCTGCTACTACTGCTGCTGCTGCCTGCTGGCTGCACCACTACTGCTTCTGCTGCTGCTGCTGGTGCTGCTGCTGCTGCTGCTGCTACAAGAGTCAAAAGTATTATTCCCTGGCGCGCTCCCCCTTGCGTCTGCCGGGGTCGGCGGACATCTTCTAAACCCTCCATTGTTTGCTGGTTTCAACCCCCCCAAGGACTGTCTGCCCCTGTGCCGTGTTGGCCATTGGCTGCGGGGCCGTTGCGGCCAGTGCTGTGGCTGGCTGACGCGGCGCTGGCGGCGACCGGCGGAGTGAAAAAATCGCAGGAGATGGACAGACTGATTGGGGATATAGTGGGTTATAGTAGGTTAATCTTAGGATTATTAACACAAAAATGCAGTTGTTCCCAGCTTTCTTGGCAATATCATGTAATGATTGGTGGTTCACAATTGGGGCCTTGGAGTACTTGGTGGTTCACCCCATGACATGGAAGACTACTGTCTCCCAAACACGAGCTATTCATGTCAGGGTCCACGTTTGTTGGGGTTTATCATTAACAATCATTAGATATATCATGATATATCCCCACGCATTATAATATCATATTCCCCATATTTTTTGTAATAGAACATCATATCATGTCATATATCTTAGTAAAAACCCATGATATCCAACTTTTTGGCTTAATTATCATTTTTGGGATGGATTCACTGGCCCGCTAAATTGGTGACGTTTAGCAACACTGATTCACTCCAGTCGGGATGATGGCGATAAATCTGATAATCCACAATTAACTCAGGCGGAACATGTGTCCCTGGGATTTTCTAAATGTATGTATGTATATATATATATTATAAATACAATATATATATATATTATAAATACAATATATATATATTATAAATACAATATATATATATACATTATAAATACAATATATATATATATATGTATATATATATATATATTAAATGCAATACACACACACATATATATATATATGTATATTAAACAATATGATATATATATATATATATATATCAATAAATAAATAAATAAACAGATATATGCATATATAGTATATGTATTATACAAGAGGAAACATTTGAATATAATACATATATAATATACCTAATACACATCATGCTCTTTTCTTACTATATGTCAATGAACGTGGGATGACATCTGCTCCAGAAATCCACAACTTTTTTCCAGGCGGAGATCTCCCATCACGGCCTCTCCAAGATCCAAGGTCTGGCAAGTCCGGCGACAAACTGATGGATTTTGCAGATTTGGATGGGATGATTTTGGGAAAAATATACCCTCTGGTTATGTCAAAATAGCTATTGAAAATGACCATAGAAATAGTGGATTTTCCCATCAAAAATGGTGATTTTCCATAGTTATGTTAAATTGCCAGAGGGTGGGTGATATTGGTGGACTGAGTGACTGAATAGGCAATTCCGACAATTCCCTGATTCTGGGCTTCACTGGATATCAAGATTATTCAGATATTGACAAAATGGGATGATCATGATTTTTTTTCGATGGATGATTATGGGATGATTAATGGACTTACAGGGATATTAATGGGATGTTGATGAGAATATCATGGGATGTTAATGGAAATACAGAGGGATGAAGCCTCTGATAAAACTAACGGTTTGCTATAGAAAATCACCTAATTTGTAAGGGGTAAATATCATCGAACTACTAATTGACATAGTTATGGACCATTTTCCATAACGATGTTAGAGTTTACTGGAGGGTAAGCATGGGATTTTGCAGGTTCCCTAAACATTCTTGTTGGAAAAATCCGTGCCGTGCGGAAAAAAAAACGTTATAATTATTGATATATATATATATAATTCAATCTCAGCATGTTTTTTTCTCCTTCCCATACTAACATAGACATATCAAATGCCCTAAACATTATCGTCTTTTTACAAGCGAGTGTCTGACTTAGACCCGAGACTTAACTAACAGGTTCTATGTTAGTTGGGAGGTGGTAATTCTTGTTGGACAATTCCATGGTTTCCGGATGTTTCCGGTAAAAAATATTACTTCAAGAGAGAATTCATTTTTCGGACGAGCCAACTTCATCACCTGTTCCTGACAGGCCTAAAGATGTCATCGATTTTCTTAGCGACATATTTCAGGGCTAAACATGATCTAGTCACAAATTATGATCTCAACTTCAACTTGGGCCCAGATTCAAACAAATAGCATAAGGATCTATAAGATAAGTATTCATAGATTAAGGAAAGTCACGAAGTACTTACCACTCACAAGTCATCACTGTAAATCATGTCATGTATCGCTTTCGCCTGGATACATTTTCGCCTTCGACTGATGTCTCAGGCGGCTCCGGCGCCCAAGCACACAAAGCCTCTGCCACAGAGGTATGAGTGTCGCGCAGACTCTGACAGTGAGGAGTCTG
>CAMXCT020000473.1:0-140000 GCA_947184155.2 Cladocopium goreaui | reverse complement strand
CCCAAGGCAATCTGGATCGCTGCGACGGCATCGAAATCAATGGATCAGCTTGAGATGTTGAACAACATGATTGAAGCTGGTATACATTGCAGGGTGTTTGGCGAATAAGGCGTGTCATGGATCACGAAAGCCCCGGCAAAGTTGTGTCTGTGAAGGGTGAATATTTCGATCGCTGATTGATCGCAGGAGAAGGCTCCGGTAAAGTCAAAGCCGGAGGAGAAGCGAAAGAAAGGCGATGAGAAAGAGGAGCTGAAAAGTGACTGGGCATGCCTAGTTGCGTTCGATTGGTGCCGGCCCCCCGGAACGTTTGAAGCTATGTTGCCAGTTCTTTCCAATTGTGATCTATCGAGTGCATACTTGTATGTCATTCGAGTCATTCCTGCATACTGAGGCGAAAAGGAAAAGAAGCAGAAAGAGGAGGAGAAAAGAAGAGAGAAAGAACTTGAAGAGAAAAAGAAAAAGGAGAAGAAGAAGGAGGAGGAAAGGAAGCGAAAAGAGGAGGAAGAGAAAAAACGTAAGGAAGAGGAGAAGAAAAAGAAGGAAGCCGAGAAGCAAAAGAAGGAAGAGGAAAAGAAGAAAAAGGAAAAGGAGGAGGAAAGAAGGAAGCAACGAGAAGAAGAAAAAAAGAAGGAGAAAGAACGTGAGGAGGCGAAGAAAAGGGAAAAGGAGAGAGAGGAGGAGAGGCAAAGAGAGAAGGCAAGGGAGGAGGAGAAAAGACGAGAAAAGGAAAGAGAAGAAGAGAAGAGGAAAGAGAAAGAACGAGAAGAAGCAAAAAAAGAGAAAGAGCGAGAAGAGAAAAGGAAAGAGAAGGAACGCGCGGAGAGAAAGGAGAAAGAACGAGAAGAGGAGCGAAGAAAGGAGAGGGAACGCGAGGAAGACAGGAAACGTGAGAAGGAACGTGAGAAGGAACGTGAGGATGCCCGAAGACGAGAGAAGGAGCGGGAAGAGGAGAGGAAGCGCGAGAGAGACCGAGATGACAGGAGAAGAGACAAGGACAGAGATGATGACCGGCGGCGGGAAGATGAACGAAGGAGAGACAGGGAGCGCGACAAGGAGCGTGAAAGGCTGGGGGCCATTCTGTCCAGACTGTTCATTCACAATCTATTTGGTGGCTTCAAGTGGCTTCAAGTGGCTTCAAGTTGTTTTTTTTTGCAATGTCCAACCTTGCATGGAATGATAGTATCCAAAGGCATCCAAAGGCCATGTTGTTTTTGAGGGATGGGGGCAATTCACCCACAAACCTGCTTTGCAGCAGCAATGCCAGGGTGAGTTTTTCTTTGTCCTGTCCAGGCAGCGAGAGAAGGAGCGGAAGAAATCTCGTGAGCGGTCACGGGGTCGCGAGCGGTCTCGAGACAAGTCCCGCGTTCGAAACCGATCGCGAGACAAGTCCCGTGGAAGAGAGCGATCAAGAGAGAAATCTCGAGGGGCAAGAGACAGATCTCGGGGTAGAGACAAGTCTCGGGGTCGAGAACGATCCAGAGAAAAGTCTAGAGGTAGAAATCGATCCCGATCACGTGAAAGACGTGATCGGAATGACGCTTGGGAGAGTTTATCAAGCAATACTTTTGAGTCATTGAGTGTTTTTGATTTCGCAGAGCAGGTTGGTTTCTAGAGTTTTCTTGGTGCTTTCCATCAAGAGTATATAATTAATAGATATTAATAGATATTAATAGCACGGCCTCGAACCCCTCCGTGCCACCAAAATTATCATTTCATGAGCAGCTTGAGATCCCGGCCCAGGATCGCTCAAGAGAAAGGGGCACAGTCGCCAAGGACGGTAGCGTGACATGTTCAAATCCCAATCCCCAAAGTGGATAAGAATGGTCAACGAACCTATGTATGAACTCGGGTCACCTTTCAAAACGGAAAACGCCCATTTCACAAAAGGCCTAGTTTGGGATACTAAGGAAAATAGCACCGTATATAAATCATCCTAGATCAGGGTAAAGACTAGTACCTACCATTCATTCATATTCATTCAGTTTGTTCCACCTGATAATCAGATACAGAGAATAATGATTAAAAATGAAGTGCAATTCATGAGGTCCTCACTAAACCGGGGGCTGGCCTGGGGGTATTCAATACTGGCGGGATCGTCAACCATCATAGGGTGGGTGCCTCTGTTCGCTCAGTGGCACGGACTTTTTGCTGGCGTAGATCTTCACTAATGGCCTGAATTCCAGGGTACCCTAGGGATCCCCAGGGTTCTTATTTCAATTAATTGGCAAAAAGCGTCAAATCCAGCAATCCAGCCCCTGAAGTTCTTAATGCAGTAGGTTCTTAGACAGTAGTTTCACCTACCCCCGAATGCAATGGGGTAAAACGTTGAAGGTATGAATCGATTTCTGGACAAACACCCATCTATATACAATCCCAAACCGCATTCATGGCAATAAGATGAGAGATTTTTTCAATCTTGAGAGATTTATCGGGCCTACAAGATGATGCTCCAGTCCGTTGGCTAAGTTAGTTGGTGTCGAAGCAGATTGACTAGCGTGTATGGTAGATATATACGTATTAATTATTTGCAATTCAGTTAACAATTTATGGTCGATATATCTATAATATATATAGTTAACTAATGTTTGCACATGGTTATTTATAAATAATAGATTGACTACAAGCCACAGTTGACTAACTATATGTATATAATATTATTCAATTACACACACACATACATATATATATATACATGTGTATGTCTGTGTCCCGTGACCATAGTTACAGTAACCTGGTTATGTCAATGGTGAATTGGATTTACACACCGCCAACGTTAACGTTTAACGGTCTCGCATCGCCAGGAGAACGGCTCTCGTCGAGAGCGAGCTGGGGCACCCAATACTTGGGATGATCCGGGATGATACGGGGTTTGGATGGCATGGGCTTTCCACCAAGGTTCTCTTGGAGGGCCAAAAACTGGCCATGGGCTTACTTTTCATGCATTTTTCATGCATGTCCCCTCATTTGGTGCTTCGGTGGTTGTGTTTGCATGTGTTTGCTAAAAAAAAGGTGCTATTTCATGATAGTCTTTTCTAGAACCAAACCAGAAAAAAATACACAATCTTGAATACAACTGTTGTATGTAAAAACCCTTGACTCACAGACGGTTGGTAATTTCTGGGTAAAACAAAAACCGACCCCAGTGGACCTCACCATAGAAATCATCCCCAGGCCGAAAAAATATCGAAGATGACGTCATTTTCCCAGATTTTTTGGGGCAAACCCAAATTTAAACTATTCCCAATTGATGTTTTGATGCTTTATCAACTATATTAAATGATCATTTCATATCATTTCCCCAGTTTCTGGGAATATTCTCATTCCCCCCATTTATAGGCACCCTTCATAACTGGCAGGATTTCTAACACCCTTGAGATCACAGGAGACCCCAGCGCTTCCTCGGCAAGACCCGCCCCCGGGGGGCCCGGGGCCCCCGGGGCCCCCGCCGCCGGACGCAGAGAGTTGGGAACTGAGAGGTCAACCATGATGGGGGGGCGTATGGAACGGTGAATAGTGGGTTAATTATGGGTTAATGATGGCTTATATGAACTTATATGGGTCATAATATGGTTGATATTGGCACAACAATGGCTTAATCATGGTGTACTTGGATTTTATGGGATTTAAGATGATTTAAGCACTGGTAATTAAGGGCAGCAATGGGAAATCCCCCGCACTAAATGGAGGTTTCTAGCTGGGAAAACCAATGACATGATAGATGGAGAAATTTCCGGCAAGGCATGTTTGATCACCAGAGGGAAAGAATCAAGATGGGGAATATCGGGATGGGTCAGGAGTCAAAACCTATGATGTCCCAATATCTAGATGGAGATTCGTAACTTTACCATCACGGTGTACAAACCTCCGTGGGTATTTAGCCTAGGCACAATCAGGGTATCAAGCAGCCACAATGAGGTATTAATCGAATTTTCGAGGCCCTATACGGATGAGTCATTTTCTATGATACCATCGGTGCAAAGCATCCATCGATCCTATAAATAAATCACCAATCAGCTAGACAAGAACGATCCATATACTCCCCCTTCCGCAATCCAGTAGTTAGGATGGCCCACGAAAATATCATGAATCTCATCGAACCTTAAGTGGCGCCAGGACGCTTCATTTTCATGTCAAGGGTGGCCCTTGGACAGCCATGAGACTTCCACATGGAGAGAAGCACAGAAGCAGTGGTCACATTTTTGTCACTTGAACGACTTGGGCCAAAGCTGCAAAAACATCGCTGGTCGCAGCTAGGGCTGTAAGATTCCGACATTCAAGATAGAATCCCTGCATGCATCTGCATGCTATGGAAATAACATGCCATCAGTGAATTAGACATGAGACGCTAGTTGTGCTTGTGCTGCCATGCTGTGCCTTGGCCATGGATGTGGGGCTTTGTGAATTTATCTCTGCTTCGCATTGGCAATGGCAACTGGCGGAACCTCGAGCGTGTGGGGTTCATCCATTTATTTGTGGGGAAGGAAACACATGTGCACAAACATCGTGATTCAATGTGATTCTTGTGGCTATTTATGGTTTGT
The DNA here is from genome assembly GCA_947184155.2 of Cladocopium goreaui. Taxonomy (NCBI): domain Eukaryota; class Dinophyceae; order Suessiales; family Symbiodiniaceae; genus Cladocopium; species Cladocopium goreaui. The sequence continues at coordinate 135,459 of CAMXCT020000473.1, read as the reverse complement.
AGCCGTTGCCTACGCACTTGTCTTGCACAGGTTGAATTTTTGGTCAACTAGCTATAGGCTGCGGTCTTGATTATGATGTGGTTGTCTGTTTGGTGAAGCACTTGATGGGTTTGTCGGCGCAGTGATTTACAGGCATTTTGAAGGCAATTATGATAATTCAAGATCACTCGCCAGAATGGAATTCCACCTCAAAATCCCAGCTAGTGAATTATCAAGCCGGTTTTTTGCTGGTCAATAGCAACATGTTTGCCCAACTCCACATGCGTATCGTCTTCAACCCCTTCATAACTTTCTCACAAAAATCAAACAGCGGATCCGCCTCTTGACCCAGGAATGCTTCCAATCCCTAGATCTCCACCACGGCCAGCAGTTACTGGGCGCCCCGGCCGCCCTGGGCGCCGGGCTCGGCGTCGCCGACGGGTCCCCGGCGCCCGCGGCGCTCTGCTGGGAGCCCAGCGCTGCAGAGCTACGGCAGCTGCGGCGGAGGGTGGCGCCTGGCGGGCGCCTGGTGGTGGCCGGGAGGCCATGGAGATATCAGGATTGGCCCATGCCGAAGGGAAAGCTGGTGAAAGATGAGATGGAGATGTGTGGCTGGGTGAGCTATTTGGGAGGAATGAGTTATTATATATATATATATATTATATATATATAGAGATATAGTTGTGAGATTTTCTGAGCCACAGAGGATGTGCGAGCAATTGCTATTGTTTGCGGTTTTTTCCTCTTTTTTTGGTGTTCCGATTTTGCATTTTTTTTCGTGTATTTTTCTGATTTTAGTTTGCATGTTTTTTCCGGCAAGGCATGGCAACCAGAAGAAAACACAAGGCAAAACAAAAAACAACATCCACAAACCGCGAAAAAAAAGAGGAAAAACAAGGCAAAAAACAACAGGATAAAAACAGGAAACAGGAAAACGGAACAAGAAAAAAACGCGGAAAAAAACACGAAACAATTAAAATCCAAAATCCTGGCCTCTGGCTAGTAAAAAATATCATTTATATGGTTGGGCGCATAGTTTGGGAGGTGTGTTTTCGACTTGCCGCATCAAACATCACCCGGCCAGAACTTGTTTTTGAAAACACGCTCAAACTGTAGGGAAAATAGGGTTATTTTTTGGAGTGATTGCTAGGCCAAGACCTGAGAGAAGCGGGCTTTGATTTGACGGCCCTTCGGGTCGCTACGTATCATTGCGAGATCTCTCTGCAGAAGTGGCTGAGCTTGGTGGCGGATCTGTGCAGCCAGGAGGAACTCCAAAGCTTTCGGGAAGAGATGATTACCCAGTTGGAAGCGGATGGAGCTTCTGATGGAACTGAACAGTGCCCTGGATTGTATCGTTTTTTCTAACCTGCTGGGTGTTTCTTTGGCCAGCCACTAGTCACTATAGTCATTAGTCACTGTCACTTAAACTGACCGACATCAATTCAAACCGAAAACTGGTTGACCCAACATGTCAAGCCAACAACTCCGCAACTCCAAGGTATCTCCACTTCGAGGACCGGTTGCTGCTTTTAATCGCCCAGCTTCCAACAGACTGGGGCTGTTGCCGCCGTGCCAAGCGCCTGCAGCTGTCCAAGATCCCGATGCCGTGGCCCATGCGCCTGGCCCTGGACGGTTTCTGGGCCCCGCTGGTGCCCCTGACCCCGCAGCAGGCGGCCGAGGCCTTGGCCCAGTTGGATCGTCATGCGCAACGGGTCAGAAGATCAGACGCTGCCAGGGCAGAGGAGTTGGTGGGAGAAGAACGCTTCAAACTGCACTTGCTGTACCCCTGGGCCGCACAGTTGCCTGGTGATTTCAAGTCTCTCAGATTTTTGTGGAAAACGTATAATCCCTTCCTCCTAATACTAAACCCCCCGCCCCTAATACAAAACACGGCAGGTAGTTTTTAGTATTAGGGGGGTATTTATTATTAGGGAACCAAATCGAAGTCATGTTAATTAATTAATTAAATTTCCTTATATAACGCAATTAAAATATTGCCAAAAATGGCAGTTCGAAGCTTACCCCTAATACTAAATTAAAACCCTTAATACTAAAAACTATTTTTTCCGATCTCAAAATCAATTAAATTTCCTTATATAACGCAATTAAAATATTGCCAAAAATGGCAGTTCGAAGCTTACCCCTAATACTAAATTAAAACCCTTAATACTAAAAACTATTTTTTCCGATCTCAAAATCAATTAAATTTCCTTATATAACGCAATTAAAATATTGCCAAAAATGGCAGTTCGAAGCTTACCCCTAATACTAAATTAAAACCCTTAATACTAAAAACTATTTTTTCCGATCTCAAAATCAATTAAATTTCCTTATATAGCGCAATTAAAATATTGCCAAAAATGGCAGTTAGAAGCTTACCCCTAATTGCTAGAGTAGCTAGGCAGCTTGGAGTGAGGGATTGGGACTAGGCCCCCCTAATACTAAACACCCCGGGGTGAACTAGTTTTTAGTATTAGGGGGGAGAACCCACAAATGGTAGGTTGATTTTTAAATTGTTTTTTAAAGGGGATCAATTAAAAGTCAAATTGGCCAAACTGAAATTTTCGGAAATTGGAGATGGATGCATGTTTTTAGTATTAGGGGGACGTTTAGTATTAGGAGGAAGGGATTATGCAGTTTTTTAAAAGCAGAGAAAACACATGTTTTTTTTGATCAACGGTGACTTTCACATTTTGCCAGACGGGGAGACGGGGTTAGCCCTCAGTCCGCCAGGTTGGTACGTCATCCAGTCATCTTGGAGGCGGTGCGGCAAGCTCTGGGCACCCCCAATGTGCTGGTCTGGTTCAGTGAGGTCAACGCCAAGGGACCCAGGTCACCATGCCACGCGGCACCGCACCAGGATGGCATTTTTGCCAGCTTGGCACCCAATGATGCCGTGATCACCGTTGCCCGGCACAGCGAGGGGCACAGTTTCGGCCTTGTGATGTGGTCTTGCGTGGGAATGCATGATTTAAACATATTTAAACTATTCATGAGTTAGTAAATTCGAAAAGTGCTAGCCCCCAATTCCACCATTTTATGCAATTATATAGTGCCCCTGCTTTTCTGTCATAATGTAAACCTCAAATAGGCTTCTTGTATAGACCCGAAGACCCCCCAAAAAATTGGATGAAGTGAAGGGACGCACGAAAATTCAATTTTGGATAGCAAAACAAAGTTTCCTGAACATGTTCTTAAACCATCCCATATGAATTTCATTTCTATGGGTGACATAACATGACATAATCTGACACAACCGTGTTTGTTGGTCAAATGGTCAAATCCAAATTCTCATGGTTAACTCATATAATCTTTGTGAGTTAAGTCAGTTAAGTCAGTTAAGTCTGCCATGGTTTTTCGAAGTTTGCGTTGCCCCATTTCAGGTTTGGTTGGCCTTGACGGAGGCCCTGGCGGAGATGGGTGGTCTTTACTTCCAGCGTGGCTCGCACCTCTCTGGCGCGCTGCCGCACCACGTGGATCCGGAGCCCGAGAATCTCATCGGCTTCCGCGTCGACCACGGGGACGGGGTGGACCACGTGGACCACGACACGGATGCGGTGCCGGTGGAGCTGAAAGCTGGGGAGGCTGGGAGGGTGTGGATGGTGACGGAAGAAGTTAGTGGAAGTGAGATTTTAAGGAGGATTTGACTGTTCTATTTTTGGGGTGTTATATAATGCTATTTATATAGGATGATGGGATGAAGCGTTCCAAATTGGAGGCCGATGATGTTGGGTTTACTGAAGCATTACAGGCCTCCAATTTTCAGATTCAGGATGACAGGATGACATGATGACCCCACGAAGTGGAAATGGTTGCTGAACTGTCGCTCGTTGCTAGACATCATGGATGTCATCACAAGACCAGGGGCTACCAGGGGCATCACCCACTGTACACAGCGAGGGGGATCCTCTCCCCATTTTTGGAGGATGATACCACTTGATCATAGCATATCATATACCATGTTTTTGTGGAGTTGGATTGAGAAACCATCAGTTAGCATCATCAAATATCATCAACCAGCATTGGCCATCTATTTGATTTTGTCATATTTTGTCATATTTTGTCCAGAAATGTCTTCACACCTGGTGATTTTTTCCAGCAGTTGGTGGATGGAAAATGCTTCACCCTTCGTCAGACAAACCCATGCGATACCACCAGTCGTCGCAACCGAAAAAGAAGGATCTTTGCCAACGAAACGGGGATTTTTCAGCACCAACAAATCTAGAAAATAAACATTGGCCGCTAATGGTCGGAAGATGTGTTGAAATTATTCAGAGATATTGCGATATATTGCGATTATAATAGGAACCGTTGGATTTTGGTGATTTTGGGCCTTTTCCATCCTTTTCCACCCCTTGAGGCCAGTCTCCACAGCTTCAGCACCCTCCACTGGTCCGGTCCAAACCTGACGGCGCTGCGCCGGGTGGGTCTGGCCGTGCGCTACGTCCGCGCGGACGTGCAGCGCTCGCGGCGGCTGCGGCGCCGTGAGAGCGCCATGCTGGCGTGTGGCCAATATGATGCGGCAGAGGGGGCCTTTGATGCAGCCTGGGCTGGAATTGTATATGAAATTGTGAAGTTTGATGAATTGGGAAAAATATGGAAAAATCTTGTGTGATAGTGAGTTGTAGGATGTTGTAGCTTAAGTGATTGGATTGGCTTTAAATAAGAGATTGACTTGGGTGAAGCTGAGTGAACTGTAGATGAGGCAAGATTGGAGGGCTTCTGCTGTCACACGCCCAGAACATGCAAGATCTCCCCGACAACAACGACGACGACGACGACAACAACAACAACAACAACAACAACAGGTCAGACTTGCAGACATCATTCCGAAACTTTTTCACTTTCATTCGAACATCAGCCAAAACTACCTGGGACTTCCTTGTTTTTCCATAGATTTCCCAAGCTGTGCCCCAGGTCGAAGACGCACCGACGCATCCCTTCGGATCAGCCGAGGTGGCTCAGCACGCAGACGCCCTGGCGCGGGAGCGGGAGAATTACTGGGCCGATGAAGCGGCGTAGCGAAAATGGCCGGCAGAAACTGGGGCTGTTGGGTATTGATGGTAGGTTGCTGGGCGTTGGGTTATAAAATACTATAAAACAGACCATAAAACCACATAGAACCCAATAAAACCCCATCACCATATTCTACAACTTTGTTTGGAATGTTGTCTTTTTCCTTTGTTCTCTCTTTTGTAATTACAGCAATGTGTTTGTTTTTTTTTCTTGGTGGTATTATCCCTGAAGCAACACTGGGGAGTGCATGGTAACAGTTGAGAGTCTTTCGGAGCCCGACGCGAAGTCAGACATCGCAAAGTCACAAGAGTCACCTAAGAGTCACAAAAGTCAATGCAACTGGCAGAAACCGACATGTCAAGTTTTTAGGTGTTGGGATTGAGAGCCTTGAGAGCCGCTGAGTCAGAGAACTTTCCCATCCTCAGGGATAACCGGGATGCCCGGCGCCAAGGTCAATTTCCTCCACCACTGCCAACCTCAAGCCGCCTGGATCTGGCTTCGGAAGTGCGGAGAAAAAACGGTGATTTTTAATTGATTTTGTTTACTGTATGTTATGTGTGGACAGTTTGAAGGTCTAGCCATAGGCCATCCAAGGGCAGTGACTGAACTTTCGATGATTGAAGATGTTTTTCATCACTCCCTTATTTCAATTGCCCGATGCCTGCGTGTTTTAAATGATCGCCGGTTTCCTAATGCAAAGGCAAAGATGGATGGTTGGTCTTTTTTCCAAGTGAATTTGGCAATAGCATGTTGCTTGTCGCTGGCGATTCAGGCCCCATTAGAAGCCAATGTTGAATACAGAATATACTGTACACTGTACAACGTCGTGCAACTAGGTGCAATTGTTATGAAATTCTGACAAGGCGTCATGCAAATACCCAAGAAGAAATCCTTTACCCTCCGGTAGTAGTCAACCACTTATAGACATTTTTGTTCCTCTTAAAAGACCCTATTTGTTGTGATTTATAGGGGAGATTCCTGGATTTCCATTGGCCACGTTTGATTACCAGATATTACCAGAGGGCATACATGTTGATCAAAAACCATGCTGCGCACTCAGGTCATGCTGAGGCTGGGATTGCTGGTATCAAACCTGGGGTACGTGAAACAATGGGGTGTGAAACCAAGAGTCCAATCTGGTTGGCTACTGTTGGCTTAAACATGTTCAAACAACATAAGTGAGGCTACCAAAACACCACAGAGGGGCCTCACCATGGCTCATGGGTAGGCGGCCGGAAACTGCAGCACAATGACCATAATGATCTTATTGCAATTTTGCAATTCATAAAAATGCACCCACATGCAACTTCCAATTTTCCCGGTGCCACCTTTGGCATAGGATCTTTCGCATCCAATACATCCCAAAGTTTGAAGGTGTTTGAAGATCCTCCACCGCTTGGAACCACCAAAAGATTCAAAACATCTTGGGGAACGGGCCGGAACCAGGGGTTGAAGTCCGAAAAAATTGGATGCCCCTGGCCGTCCTGGCCCTTCCAATTTATCATAACCTTACACCTGTTATAGCACATTAATATACATTAATCACATCTTCCTGATATTAAAATATATTAAACACATTTAAACACCTCCCAGATGGTCGAAAGATGTGGTTTCACCCCACGGTGGTGACGCCAGAGGCCGCAGGGCCGGGCAAAACGGATAACTCCACCTTGACCTTTGCCGGTCGCCACTTGGATTTGCTGATGATGATAGTTATTTCCATGTGATTTCAGCAACAAAATCGAAATCCATGACTTGGGGAATCTATAGGAAATAAATGGACACAATTACAGATATATATTTGAAATATGGTTTTGTTCTTGGATCTTTTTTGGGGTTCTTTAAGCGAATCTAAGAAGAGCCATGGAAAATCATACGGATGATACGTATGGGATTTATGTGTATATATATTATAATCATATTAAACTGCAATGAAACAAACGATCACCGGATTTTCTGGGATCACACCGGTCCTGCCCCCTTTTTTGATTTACCATTGGTTTGAAGTTGCATCAACTTCCAAAAATTGAGGCAAACTTTGATATGTAGGCAATGTAGGACCTTGGGACCTCTATGTTTGCTATCGTGTTTTTTTGGTGGCAGATGTGCAATCATCAAAGTCAACAGATGTCAACAGTCAACCCGGTTTAGCATTCGCCGGCACGGCACGTTGCTGCAAGGCAAGCTGGCGCCGATACCACAGCGTGATGGAGACTCCAGCTCCGACTACAGTGAGGTGCCGGACCAGTAAGGGACAAGGGATGTTGGATGACTTGACAGATAACCACTGGTTATATAATCCCATTGATGGGAATATCCCCCCAAAAAAACATCCCATTAGTATCCCTGAACCTTCCCGATATTTAATTCCATTGATCATGAAATATCAAGATAAATATCAAATGTTACCCCTAACCCATAGGATCCATGTATGCTATATATGGTAACATTTACCATCAATATACCCCCAATGTTAGCATATATACCATACATGGATCCTATGGGTAATGAAGAATATAATCCCTGATCTCCCAGATATCCGGATCGAGTTGGCAACGGCATCATCCTATGGGTCCCACGGCACCGTCTCCACCATCATCCACTCGCAGGAAAGCTCCGTGAAGCCCCGCAAGCGGAAGCGCAAAGGTTCCGAGGCGAAAGAGAAGCCAGGCGGTGGTCCCTGGGTCGATGCCCATTTGGACCATCGAAAAATGGTGGATTTGACCATGAAAAACCGGAGAAGTACCCTTTGGTAAACTAAGATAACATCATAACTATGGAAAGATCCACCATTTTTCATGGGAAAATCCACTAGAAATGGCCATTTTCAATGGCTTTTTGTATGTTTACCAGAAGAATGACGTGAAATTTGACCATCAAAATACCCTCTGGATCCCTCTGGATCCCTTTGACATTGGCCACTATCCAAAGCCAAGCTACGTAAAATTACCGGCAACACATACACAAATTATGATGTAATATGATGTACCCTCTGGTTATTTAACATAGCCATGGTATAGATGGCCCATAGAAATAGATGGTTTACCTATTAATAGCATGGTGGATCTGTCCATGGCAAACTGTTAGTCACAACCAGAGGGTAATCTCAAAAAGTCACGAGAGTCGAACGATCAAAAAGTGCAGGATCTGAGACTGTCTTAGTCTTTGATTTTCCCATCTAGATTTGTCAAATAATGTAGAAGGGGTTAAACTAAACCTCTAATATCCATTAATATCCTCCAATTTATGGCCATTCAAGAAGCGGAGCGCACGGTCTTAGACAATGGGATTGAATTCGGCTCGCTAGTTTCAAACCAACACATGGGATTTGATTTGCGAGGGAGAATCCGGCACACGATGGACAACCGCTTAGTCTCGAACTGTTTTGAGGGTTTCAGGCCGAATTTGCAGGTATTCTTACAGAATGGCGTGAAGGTTGGTCTCAATAAACCAAATTTAGATTCGATTCCGGATGCTGCATCTTCATCATCATCATTGTGATTTGGAGAATCTTGAAGACTTGAGGGGACAAAAGAGAGATTGTCCATCAAACCACGCATCCCCCAGCCGTGTCCATGGACTGTGCTGTTAGGGCAACGAGAGAACCGACTCGCGCAGCACACTCGTGCCGGATGCTCAGGGGAACCTGTTCATGGGCTATATTGGCTATATATTCATATTATTCATGGGAATTGGATTGGTTTAAGGGAAAATCTACAGGAAGCCATGGTTTTTACCATTAAATATGGGGGTTTCCTGTAAATTTTCCCTTAAACCAACCCAGTGACAATGGGGGTCCTTAACCCAACACTACATGGTTTTTCACAATATTCGGGGTACGGTGGTGAACCCAAAGCCAGAAACCACACTCAATTTACCGGATGACTTATCATCTTGGGCATACATACAGACCATCAGCTGACGGCTTTTGGCTTGGGGTAAACTGGTAAACTCTGCATCAATATGACCTCGGGCAAACCTGACATAGAAGTAGGGATAGCAACGGGCGAAGCAATTCTGACGTGAAAACCATCTCTCAGCCTGTGTTTCTAGTGGATCGAATCAGGGTGGCAGTGTGGCAGGGGGGTTCCTCAACCCTGCTCCTTCGTGAAGGCTCATTGCTGACTTTGGGGTGGCGAGCATCACCATGTTGCCAGACATATCTGCCATTGTTGGTGAACTAATCCAGCGATTTTGTGAGGTTCGAGCATCCTGCATGCAGGAGGCACAAACGGAAGGTTTCTGTGGCAAGTGGCTGATTCTTGTGGAAAGAAATTGATTTTGTTGGTTACATCCATATACCCTCTGGTAAACTAACATAACTATGGAAAATCACAATTTTTCATGGGAAAATCCACTATAAATGGCCATTTTCAATAGCTATGTTAAATTACCAGAGGGTATCATATATTCTCTGTCGCAGTCGTGTACACAGGAAAGTGAAACATAAAACGCATTCCCGTCAATATTAGATCATAAAGAAGTGGTATTATTGGTGTGCCATGTTGTGCGGCATGGCATTTTTATCATTTTTCAGGTCTCAAGATCCATGTTTAAGGTACCTCCGGATCAGGTTTTTCAGATTCAACACGACGAAAAACCTGACCTACAAGGTGGCGTCCCCCATTTTTTTTTGTTGGTCTATAGCCATCTATAACCCCCATGAACATCCATTAACTATAGAATGATATGTGTAGATCATCTATGATCATCTTGTGTAGATATATCTTGGATGGACCATAGTCGACCCTATGAACCAACTTAGCAGGGGTCCCCACTGACAGTAGCTGAACTGAAACCTCAGGAGTGAGATCGCCTTCGCTGCTTCGCGACGTGTGAAGATATGCAGTTTCAGAAAAAACTTCGAAGATGCAGTTTGGCTCCAGGTTTTACTTAGGGTTGGACACAAAAACACTGCGAATAAATAACTCTCTCTCTCTATATATATATGTGCGTGTGTGTGTACACGCATAAATGTTGGATAACACCTAATTATATATTATATGTTAGTTATATAATATAATATATATATAGATTATGTTATATTCAACCAACTATATCCACCCAGAATTTTCATGAATGACAGCAATCACATCATGTCTTGGAGGTCCAAATTCTTGACCTTGATGTTTGACATGGATACGGCAGATGATTTCACATGTGTTTTTTCGTTTCAACATGTTGCTTCTCCTAGCTTGGATGATGATTCTCCATAGGCTACGAATTTTTTGGGGTGGCTCAACAACCAGCCCTATACTAGCGGACTGGAAGTCAGAATGCGGCACGCATTCCCAAAACGTTGGGCGACGGCGAGAGAGATAGAATGCGGCCCGCTTAGAATGCGGCCCGCTTAGAATGCGGCCGAAACCACACACGCAAAAAACATGGGGAACATATACAGATATGATATGAACCAACTATGCCTGGAGCAACAAAAAGGTCAATGTTAGAGACCACCCCCATCATTGAAAAGAATGCACATGGTGTTTCCACAATGTTGTAGACAATGATTGCGTACAATTACCCCATAATTTTTGAGGGCGGCACCCCGTGGGGGAGTGAATTTTCATTAAAAATGATGATAACACACTGTAAATACCGATGTTTTATGCATTTGGAGGGTCTAAAACCCTAGTAAAACACACTTTTTTCATCATGATCTTGACATGAGATATACAAAAACATTGACAGGCACCAAAAAAACCAAAAAAACCAAACCACTAGATGCACCAAACATCGACAGGCACCAAAAAAACCAAAAAAAACAAAAATTCCAGCAACTACTCAGAAGTGGACCCTATCATAGTTCCTGGAAATTTTAGTTTTTTTGGTTTTTTTGGTGCCTGCGCACGTTTGGTGCATCTAGTGGTTTGTTTTTGTTCTTTTTTTTTGGTGCCTGTGCAGGTTTGGCGACTCTGACTTCACAAAACATTGACAGGCACCAAAAAAACCAAAAAAACCAAACCACTAGATGCACCAAACATCGACAGGCACCAAAAAAAACAAAAATTCCAGCAACTACTCAGAAGTGGACCCATAGTTCCTGGAAATTTTAGTTTTTTTGTTTTTTTTGGTGCCTGTGCAGGTTTGGTGCATCTCTTGGTTTGTTTTTTTTGTTTTTTTTGGTGCCTGTGCAGGTTTGGTGACTCTGACTTCACAAAACATTGACAGGCACCAAAAAAACCAAACCACTAGATGCACCAAACATCGACAGGCACCAAAAAAAACAAAAAAAAACAAAAATTCCAGCAACTACTCAGAAGTGGACCCATAGTTCCTGGAAATTTTAGTTTTTTTGTTTTTTTTGGTGCCTGTGCAGGTTTGGTGCATCTAGTGGTTTTTTTTTTTGATTTTTTTGGTGCCTGTGCAGGTTTGGTGACTCTGACTTCACAAAACATTGACAGACACCAAAAAAACCAACAAAAACCAATAATTCCAGCAACTACTCAGAAGTGGACCATAGTTCCTGGAAATTTTAGTTTTTTACTTTTTCCTTTGCAGGTTTGGTGCATCTAGTGGTTTGTTTTTTTTTTGTTTTTTTTTGGTGCTTGTGCAGGTTTGGTGCATCTATTGGTTTGTTTGTTTTTTTGATGCCTGTGCAGGTTTTGGTGATTCTAGATTGTGTATGTTTGGATCTTGGCCATATTTTAAACTTATGTTTCAAAGAAGCAAACATACCGTTATCTTTGAATAGCTATGCCACCACACAGGTTGCCTGACCTTAATATTCAACAGCTTGACACACGTCTTTGTCTCTTAGGCTTTCTCTCTGTCTCTCTGTCTAACTATTGAAATGAGACTGCCGACAAGACTCTGCAAGATAACAATGATAAACGAGATATGTACCTACTTCTTGAATTGTAACATTCCCACCATCCTTCTTATCCAGAGTGTTAGATGTGCTTGTGTTATATCCACCTATATAATGTATGCCCTTCCCACCATACTTCTTATGTAGCGCAAATGCTTCTATATACAATATATATATATGTTAAGATGATATCAATCTAACAAGTTCATGAAGAAACACCTATATCATATCAATTGCTTTTAGCAATAGAATTTCTCCATCACCACCATCACACTAGTCACCTATTGCTACTGTATATTCTGTTCCAAGATGTGCAGCTACCCATTCTTATGGCATGTTGTGCAGCAGATGTTTTCTGTTATGTGCTGATTGTTTGTAGTTCTTTGCAAGCCTCACAGGAAAAATTGAATCTTGCCACAAGAGTCTGTAAATGCCAGTGATTTATGACAGCATATGAGAGCCTTTGGAGGTGAACTCTATTTTTTGCTCTAAAATAACGGTTTTAAGCCCACTTTGGTCACAAAACACTGTAAATACCAGTGTTTTTGACCATTTTTAGAGCAAAAATCACTCCCCCATGAGGGGCCGTTCTGTAATTTTTCAGGTTTCCAACTGGTCAATTGATGTTTAGGTTGCCATAGTTTAACAAGTTCCAGGGTCATGCCAGAAGTGGTTTTGTTTGCCATGCCACTCTTGCTCTGTGGGTGGTTCAAGCCATCGTTTTAAGAACGCATGGATTACCCAGACCTAGTTTGGAGGACAGTTGATCTGTGACGTCAAGTGATGTCATGTGGATATGGGGATTGCGGCTACACTGGGGCAAGCCACCAGTGTGAATTCATCAATCTCTAAAGTTTAGACCAGCTAATATGTCCGTTTTTAAAGATTTTCCCTAGAATGACCAACAGGAAATGCAGCCCACAGTTTGGAACAAGCAATTCTGCATGACCACAGCAATCGTAGCAAAATTCCTACAGTCCCCTTACTTTCTATATGTTTTTTGGACCTTGGTACACTTTTTGTTGACCACTGGAGCATTCTGCTCCTTTCTTCGCGGTCATGGAGGGTCAGGTTGCTGTACGCATCAAGGTGCAAATCACCGTGGATGCTTCACCGGATTTGTGTTGAAACTATGGAGACAGCCCAAAGCTTGGCAAACTGATGAAGTGAGGAGAAACTGGTGGGAAAGCCAACGATTGCATGGAAATGATTGGAAATACTTGGACGACAACTAGTGCCCTTGGAAATGGCCGTGTGACCAGTGATAAATATTGGGGATGGAAGACATAAATAGACACAAAGGGCTAGGCTCGGCTCGGCTCGCGACAGCTCCACAAAAAAGCTCGAGAGTTTCGGATTTCATTCAGACCATGGGCCCCATCGACATGTTTCTTTCAGGATGGGACATGTTTCAGACTTGGGAAGTCTTCCCCTCAAGGATAATTTGTGGTATATTTTGTCATTATTGGCCATAGGATCCATGTATGGTATATATGCTAACATTTGGGGTATATTGATGGTAAATGTTACGATATATAGCATACATGGATCCTATGGGTTGGCTTATGGATTTCCTTTGGGTTAATAGCCATCAAGGCTCAACATGGATCAACATGGAACTTGCACCGCAGGCCAAGACCAAGATCGCCTATGGCGAGGAGCTACTCGTTGGGGGGCTCAACTGGGGATGAAACAACTCTCAAGCATTTTATCTACTGTGTTACTGTAAAAACTATAAACCCTGGCTATATACATCGGGGTAAATTATAATGACCTCACTATAATCATGCTTAGTAAGGGGAAACATCCCCACGATAGCCTTATTTCGGGTTAGTGAAATATTGTAATTTACCCAGATCTTATACTTGTACCAGCCGCAAATTAGATGGAACAGTTGGAACGCTGGAAATAAATTGGAACATATCATCTATACCAGCCTGGAAACACATTTCTATCATTTTTAGTGGTTGCTATAATTGATGGCGCACTGAAACGCAGAAACCAAACCGTCTTTGAGGCACCACATGGCAGAATACAAGCAATGAACGGATAGATGAAGTAGATATATATATATATAAGTAGATGGATAGATATACATGATCAATTGATCAACTGCTAGACATATACATACAATTACATACACATATCTGTCTGATGGGTAAATTAGAACGACCTCACTGCGACGTCAATATAATCATGGTTAGGATTCGGCGAAACATCCCCAAGATAACCTTATTTATCTTATTTTAGGTTAGTGCAATGTTATCATTTTCCCAGACATATATACCTGGTTGGTGGTTTCAAACATGTTTTATTTTCCATTTCATATATGGGATAATCCTTCCCATTGACGAACTCCATCATTTTTCAAGATGGTTACAACCACCAACCAGATATCATTATAGCCATTCTGATCATTTCTCCCCTTCAATTCCCATTTATATCCCATGACGGATCCATGGTGCTGTTATATATGGGAACATGGATCCCATCAATATAGGTATAGTATAGTATAGTATAGATGGTTAAAACTACCAACCAGTCTAGTATAGATTATCAATTTCCATAGGTATGTTCCCTGGTTACAACCACCAACCAGATACTGGATTTCTCCCACATATCTATAGGTAATGTTAGCCAGGTCTGTGGCTCTGTGCCACAGCTGGGCTCCTGGAAACTCAACGACGCCGCCTTGATGCAGTGCCAGGCATGAAAAATGCTGGGGTTCACCATATTGAAGCCATAAAAATGGAGCTTAACCCATAAAATGTGGGGGATTTGCACGAAAAAATATACTTGAGTTATGTTAGCTGAGGTGGTTTAGAAGAGTGGTTTAACTCGGCTTTGTGGTCGATATATACTGTATATATATTTATAGAATTATATATATGTATGATTATATATATATGATTATATATATATATGATTATATTTCTATATATATATATGATTATATATATATTTGATTATATATATATGATTATATATATATGATTATATAATATGTGATTATATATATATATATATGATTATGTATATGATTATATATATTTGATTATCAAAGGAAGTTTAGGGGGAGAAACTTCCGTGTTACGGACTTTTAGAATGTCAGGGAAAGAGTTAGTCAAAGAAAGAGTTAGTCAAAGAAACAGTTAGTCAGGGAAAGAGTTAGTCAAAGAAAGAGTTAGTGAGGGAAAGAGTTAGTCAAAGAAAGAGTTAGTCAGGAAAAGGTAGTCAAAGAAGTTAGTCAGGTGAGGTAGTCAAAGAAAGAGTTAGCAAAGAAACAAGTTAGTCAAAGAAAGAGTTAGTCAAAGAAGAGTTAGTCAAAGAAAGAGTTAGTGCGGGAAAGAGTTAGTCAAAGAAAGAGTTAGCAAAGAAACAGTTAGTCAGGGAAAGAGTTAGTCAAAGAAAGAGTTAGTGAGGGAAAGAGTTAGTCAAAGAAATAGTTAGTGAGGGAAAGAGTTAGTCAAAGAAAGAGTTAGTGAGGGAAAGAGTTAGCAAAGAAACAGTTAGTCAAAGAAAGAGTTATCAAAGAAACAGTTAGTCAGGGAAAGAGTTAGTCAAAGAAAGAGTTAGTCAAAGAAAGAGTTAGTCAGGGAAAGAGTTAGTCAAAGAAAGAGTTAGTCAAACAAAGAGTTAGTCAAAGAAAGAGTTAGTCAGGGAAAGAGTTAGTCAAAGAAAGAGTTAGTGAGGGAAAGAGTTAGTCAAAGAAAGAGTTAGTGAGGGAAAGAGTTAGTCAAAGAAAGAGTTAGTCAAACAAAGAGTTAGTCAAAGAAACAGTTAGTCAGGGAAAGAATTAGTCAAAGAAAGAGTTAGTGAGGGAAAGAGTTAGCAACGAAACAGTTAGTCAGGGAAAGAGTTAGTCAAAGAAAGAGTTAAAACTCTAGGATCGTTCCCTCACTGTAAATGGCATTGCAAGTGGTGCTGGTGGAGGAGTTGCCGATGGAGTTTTGGAGGAAGTCTCGCACGAAATGCGTTTTTGAGAGATAGCAGATGCACGAAACCCTGTGTTTTTCCATACAAAGTCCGTCCCCGAACGTCGATGATCTACCTCTGCGGTGCGACGGGTGCGAGACGGTCTCGTGTGTGGTCGGATCATGCTCGGATCATGGGCGGATCATGCTCGGATCGGTTCCGCATTGTAAATGGGTTTCACCTGTTTTTCGTGCATGTGCGGTCGACAGAATTCCATTGTGATTTGCAACTGTAGGATCGTTCCCGCAATGTAAATGGGATTGCAAGTGGTGCTGGTGGATGAGTTGCCGATGGAATTCCATTGTGATTTGCAACTCTAGGATCGTTCCCTCACTGTAAATGGGATTGCAAGTGGTGCTGGTGGAGGCGTTGCCGATGGAGTTTTGCAGAAAGTCTCGCACGAAATGCGTTTTTGAGAGATAGCAGATGCACGAAACCCTATGTTTTTCCATACAAAGTGCGTCCCCGAACCTCGATGATCTACCTCTGCGGTGCGACGGGTGCGAGACGGTCTCGTGTGTGGTTGGATCATGCTCGGATGGTCTCGGATCGGTCTCGGATCGGTTCCGCATTGTAAATGGGGTTTCAACTGTTTTTCGTGCATGTGTGGTCGACAGAATTCCATTGTGATTTGCAACTGTAGGATCGTTCCCGCATTGTAAATGGGGTTGCAAGTCGTGCTGGTGGATGAGTTGCTGATGGAATTCCATTGTGATTTGCAACTCTAGGATCGTTCCCTCACTGTAAATGGCATTGCAAGTGGTGCTGGTGGAGGAGTTGCCGATGGAGTTTTGGAGGAAGTCTCGCACGAAATGCGTTTTTGCACGAAACCCTATGTTTTTCCATACAAAGTCCGTCCCCGAACCTCGATGATCTACCTCTGCGGTGCGATGGGTGCGAGACGGTCTCGTGTGTGGTCGGATCATGCTCGGATCATCCTCGGATCGGTCTCGGATCGC
Organism: Cladocopium goreaui; assembly: GCA_947184155.2. NCBI lineage: Eukaryota > Dinophyceae > Suessiales > Symbiodiniaceae > Cladocopium > Cladocopium goreaui. The sequence goes on along the minus strand of CAMXCT020000473.1, from coordinate 118,719 downwards.
TCTCGGATCGGTTCCGCATTGTAAATGGGGTTTCAACTGTTTTTCGTGCATGTGCGGTCGACAGAATTCCATTGTGATTTGCAACTCTAGGATCGTTCCCTCACTGTAAATGGGATTGCAAGTGGTGCTGGTGGAGGAGTTGCCGATGGAATTCCATTGTGATTTGCAAGTCTAGGATCGTTCCCTCCCTGTAAATGGTTGCGTCAAGGTTCCTTCGTGCTGTGGCTGCATTGGTAATACTATTGTCTTTTGCAGCTGGACTTCGTAAATCGTATTGGAGTGGCTGCATGAAGGCTGCCACAGTGATTTGTTGGCAGATTTTTTTCATTTTGGCGCTAGTGAATTTCCTTCTAAAAATTCTTTTAAAAAGTGCTTCAAAATCGTCTTTTTTTCGCTCTGGCGTCGAGATCCGGTTTTGGAGCTACAATTTCCGACGCCGTTGTGCGTAGTTCTATTGTGTTTTGCAACTCAGTCTCTGCAGATCGCATTGTGAAGGCTGCGTCAAGGTTGCTTCGTGCTGTGGCTGCATTCGTAATACTATAGTCTTTTGCAGCTGGGTCTCGTAAATCGTATTGGAGTGGCTGCATGAAGGCTGCGACAGTGATTTGTCAGCAGATTTTCTCCATTTTGGCGCTAGTGAATTTCCTTCTAAAAATTCTTTTAAAAAGTGCTTCAAAATCGTCTTTTTTTCGCTCTGGCGTCGAGATCCGGTTTTGGAGCTGCAATTTCCGACGCCGTTGTGCGTAGTTCTATTGTGTTTTGCAACTCAGTCTCTGCAGATCGCAATGTAATGGCTGCGTCAAGGTTGCTTCGTGCTGTGGCTGCACTCGTAATACTATTGTCTTTTGCAGCTGGATCTCGGAAATCGTCTTGGAGTGGCTGCATGAAGGCTGCGAAATGGGTTTGTTAGCAGATTTTCTCCATTTTGGCACTCGTGTTTTTTTTGTTGGACGTACGTTTAGAGCAGTGTGAAGTGGAAGTGTGGGGCGTGAAGAGTGCAGTGTGAAGTGTGAAGTGTGAAGGAAGCAGTGGGAAGTGGGAAGTGTGGAGTGTGAAGTTTCAGTTTGGAGTGCGAAGAGCGCAGTGTGAAGTGTGAAGTGTGAGGTTTGGAGTGTGAAGGAAGCAGTGAGAAGTGAGAAGTGTGAAGTGTGAGTGAAGTGTGGAGTGTGAAGTGCGAAGTGAGAAGTGTGAAGTTTGGAGTGTGAAGTTTGGAGTGGGAAGGAAGCAGTGAGAAGTGAGAAGTGTGAAGTGTGGAGTGTGAAGTGCGAACTGAGAAGTGTGAAGTTTGGAGTGTGAAGGAAGCAGTGAGAAGTGAGAAGTGTGAAGTGAGAAGTGTGAAGTGTGGACTGTGCAGTGTGGAGTGCGAAGAGCGCAGTGTGAAGTGTGAAGTGTGAAGCGTGAGGTTTGGAGTGTGAAGGAAGCAGTGAGAAGTGTGAAGTGTGGACTGTGAAGTGTGAAGTGTGAGTGAAGTGTGGAGTGCGAAGTGCGAAGTGAGAAGTGTGAAGTGTGAGTTTTGGAGTGTGAAGTTTGGAGTGGGAAGGAAGCAGTGAGAAGTGTGAAGTGTGGAGTGTGAAGTGCGAAGTGAGAAGTGTGAAGTTTGGAGTGTGAAGGAAGCAGTGAGAAGTGTGGACTGTGAAGTGTGAAGTGTGGACTGTGAAGTGTGGACTGTGAAGTGTGGATGTGAAGTGCGAAGTGAGAAGTGTTAAGTTTGGAGTGTGAAGGAAGCAGTGAGAAGTGTGGACTGTGAAGTGTGAAGTGTGAAGTGTGGACTGTGAAGTGTGAAGTGTGCAGTGTGAAGTGTGCAGTGTGAAGTGTGAGGTTTGGAGTGTGAAGGAAGCAGTGAGAAGTGAGAAGTGTGGAGTGTGAAGTTTGAAGTTTGGAGTGCGAAGAGTGCAGTGTGCAGTGTGAGGTGTGGAGTGTCGAGGGAAGGACACGGTCGGGACAGGGTGTCTTTGAACTATAGGTCATTTATGTTTGGGAAACTTCCGCCGCCGGCTTGCCCGGGTCTATGTTATATGTATATGACTATATTTATATGATTATATACATATGATTATATATATATATATAATTATTTTTATGATTATATAAATTATATATGTATATATAAATTATATATATATATATTATGTATATATATATATATTTATAAATTATATAATATTGTAAAATTATATGTATATATATATATGTGTATGCAGTTAAGTTATATAAGCGGGTTTATAAGAGCCAAACTACAGCTGGGATGGGGCCAAGTTCTTTGGTGACTTGGGCCAGCAGATCAGCCAAGTGGCCAAGTGTTGTGAATGGTGACATCACCAACAGTAGGCATCAAGCGTGGGAATCGAAATGGTAAGGATGGGATCTCACTGATGTCACTGATGCCACTTATCACCAGCAGCTCCAGGGGGAAGTTTGGTCTCTGGCAACCCGCCTGCCTAGTGGTGTGCGAGTGTGGAAGCTCAAGGGTCGATCACTACCACGGATTCTTTGGTGAACTGCGGGTTTCAACCACCAATGGCTTTGCCAATGTTCTTCAACCCTAGATGCCTGGCCTAGATGCTGGAAGTAAAGAATCGGTCATTTTGACCCGGCCATCGAAAGACACAAACTTTGACAGCAGGAAAATCCTGCGTAAATGCGTGATTATCCATTGCCAGGTTGGGTTTCAATAGGAACATCATTCTCCAAAGCCTAGTTTTTCAATGGAAGACCATACATAAATCATTCTAAATCATCAGATGAACCATGATGAACATCTATGAACATCTCCAAACTCACATAAAATCATGGTGATCATGGTGAATAGTACTCTCTGGTAATTTAACGTAGCTATGGAAAATCACAATTTTTAATGGGAAAATCCACTATAAATGGCCATTTTCAATAGCTATTTTGACATAACCAGAGGGTACCAATCTTTTTCCATCACCCCTTCACCAATGGACGACATCCAGCGCAGGTCGAGTTGAAGCTGGTGCAACGGCCACAAGGCGGACAGGTCCTGTGGCACGGGGCCGGGCCTGGAGCCCCGGCTTGAGATTTTATCTCATAAAATTATTTGATGACAATTTTTTAAGAGTGGTTCAATTTTAGATATGTATATATATATAATAATAACAATAATAATAATAAATAATAATAATAATAACAATAACAATAATAATAATATTGAATATATATATGTGTGTGTGTACATATATAAAATTAATTATAATTAATTATATATGCATATACTGCTGCATGCGGGGGCCTGCATAGGATGACGAGGGTTTCCAGGGCGGTACCCTAAATCATCGGGCCCAGGCCCGGTGGGAATGCCAACCTGGTGTTGGAGACCAGTATTGGCCGCTGGGCAAATGGCACGACATGACACGGCGCAGGTGGCATGTTGGTGTTGATTCCGGCCATGAGGCCATGGATTTTTGGAAAAAATGAAGATTTTTTGGTGAAAATGTGTGGCTACTATAATTTTAATGGAACAAGTTAGATCAGTTAGGGCCACGGATCATTTATAAAGATGTGAAAGGGATTTTGCAGAGCATTTTCTACAAATCTGTTTGTGAATGGACGGGGAAATAGCAGAAACGTGCATGAGAACATGAAGAACAAAAAGATATCGATACTGATCATCACATACCATTGAATTACATACCGCTGTTGCAACTCTATTCCATATGTTTGCTGTCCGACACACTGACACACACATATATTCTTATCATTTATATAAACCAACTTTTCGGTTATTTATATGGTTGTTGTGAATTATTGTGGTGATTTCTGGTGATTTCGTCCAACTTTCTGGTTGTTTGTACCATTTTATTCCGAGGCCGAGTGGGAGCCCAAGGCTCTCGTTTTGTGAGCATTGAAGGCATGCGGCAGCAGCTGGGGCTTGACTCGGCTTGACTCCAAACATGGGGATTGGGTCCCTGGGTTCCTGTGATACTCAATTTTTGGGGTTGAACCATCAATTGCCAACTATTTCGAGGTTATATGTATATGTACCAATTCTTTCTATATTTGGGCAATTCATGAAGGCGCTCCCATGCTTGAACCCAACACCTGTGGATCATGCCCCTTCCTTGACTCCAAATACCAAAGTAGGGTCGAGGAGAAAGACCTTTCTTTGTTAGGTCCAGGACTCTCAGGGTATATACTGTATATACATATATAGATATTTGCATGGACATCCTAACCTCTTTTTTTTGGAGTGAAAACATGTGTGCGAGGCTTTGATCCATGACCAAATGAAGACTAATTACACATGATATATTCGAGGGAGAATTGTATGCTATATGTACATATATATATATATGTATTATATTATATATATATGGCGGATTATATTATATTATACTATATTATATTATATTATATTATATATATATATATTATATATATATATTAAATATATATATATATTTATATTCATGGTCAGTGTTTTGAAGCGCGTGACCATGCAACTGTGGACATCTGTTGGCTACAGTACATACAAAGCGCTTCACCACTAATAGGATGAACTACGAAAACGACCAGTGATCATCGGTCAAATGTGGTACATGCAATCAGAAGCCACAGCCAATTCAACATGTTTTAGCAACCAAACTTTTTTTCAACAAATTGCTTGGCAAAGCTCTGACTTTGCCAAATTCAACTCCACATGTTCATTTCACATCTGGCTATGGATCAATACCTATTAATTAATACCATTTTTAGGGGAATGAACATCCATAAATCCCAGCTATTTTGATGTGAACTACAGGGGTACAAGGTTTTGACACACTGCCATCTGAGCAATTTCCCTGCCATGAGTTGCGTCAACTCAAAGAGTGGTCGCTCCCGGCCAGGCGCGGTAAGGGGGGTGGCACAAGCGAAAAACGGGTCAGGTTGTGCAACAGTAAAATTTTCCCAACAGAATCTAACCAGGTTGGTGGTTTGGAACATGAATTTTATTTTCCATAATATATGGGATGTCATCCTTCCCATTGACTAATATTTTTCAGAGGGGTTGAAACCACCAACCAGTAACATTGTGGTAATTCGTTCCTATTTTTTTGGGGGTTCAACTATTGACACCAGTGAATGTACTTTTCCTTGTAATTATATATTTTCAGAAGGATAAGTGACAGACGTTCTTTGGAGAAAAGCAGCTGTCCAAGCGTTTAGGATGACAAAGAAATTCTTTTTCAGGACGTGGGCGGGATCCATCATATCATTGGTCTAAGGGATATTTACCTGAACCCCCAAAATTACCGGAAGCCTCTAGAATTGCTTGTAAAATAAACATAATAAACCCACGGTTCCTGGTGGATCTCCCCGAATGAACACGGAGATTCAAAGATCATGGTTCTGGAGACTAAATACTCCCAGTCGCTGTGGCAGGCAAATAAATATACAGAATATACCTTATGAGTCATCCGGCATTTTATATAAACCTCCTGGAATTGGTTTTAAAGAAAGTCTGCAGGAAAATTACCCTCTGGTAATTTAACATAGCTATTGAAAATGGCCATAGAAATAGCTGATTTACCCGTTAAAAATGGTGATTTTCCCAAAATTCATGACATTTGGGTGTAAGAACCAGGTCCTGTAGATTTTCCTACCACTCCACGGCACCAGGACTCTCGCGGCTCAGTACGCATAGTGGAGGAGACACCCACAGCCTGCGTTCCTCGGTCCTGCTGACCTGCTAGATATTCTTCTCAACAGCTTCAGAAGATGTTCGTCAAGTGGTGCATGAATCATCACTAGTATTGTAACCATTACATAATATCTGGGTAAATTATAACGACCTCACTGCGACCTCACTGGAATCATGGTTAGTAAGGGAAATGATCCCCAAATGGCCTTAATTCAGGTTAGTGAATTATTATAATTTACCCAGATAATATAGATTGCTATTAAATATAAATTCACAAGCAAAATCAGATCCCATGTGCTCATCATGCCTGTGGGCAACATCCTATCGTGGAAGCAATCTGGAAGCAACTATCGCGGATTCCAAGGCACTCTCCATGCCAACAGCAAGGAATCTCAGAGCGAGACAAGCCAGCGACCACCAGGACAACTTTTAGCGTGGACCTCCTTCCTGAAACTTTGTTGTTTCTCTTTCTGTATGTTTGGTCGGTTTTGGTTGGTGACTCAGATATCTTCGCATTGTGATTCCTTTTTTTTTAAACATTTTCAAAACAATGTTTTGTTGAAGATCCATGACGATCACCCTCATTGTTTCTTTGATGAGATAGTTTCCGGACTTTCTGCGCCCACAGCCAGGACTTCCAACGCTTGAAGCTGGTCGACCGCGGCTCACCGCAGAGGCAGTGCTGAGAATTTTGGGAGTAGAGAAGGTGAGGGTCCCTCAAATTCTTACTATTTTTTTAAAAATCGTATATTGCACCTGGGGCTTAAAGGGAGCTTGGGGATGCTGAGAAAACTGTTCAGGGTATAAACACTTTGTTGTGGTGGGGCTAGAGGCGAGGTGGAAGAAAAGAGCTGCAGAAGCACCGTGTTACACCCTCTAAAATGTACCTTTCAGAATCTACTTCGCTCCAAGTGAGGATCCCTCAAATTCTGAAGGTAGTGAGAATCGAAGCCCCAAAACTATAGCTGAGATTTGGGGCCCAGCCCCTCATTTTTCCTCATGTTCATTCTCTCTTACACAGTACTTGCGCTGTTTTTGGTCCACATAGATATAGCCCGCCGCACTGAGATCTTGAGCAAGCTGGACCGGGAAAGCAAACATGGTAAGACCTCGGCCTCAGCCAAGTTGGTGGCAGCAATGGGCCCTGGAGGCGGAGAAAATCGGAGAGAGAGCGGTATTTCAACAGAGAATCGCCATGGTAATCATCTATAGATTCACTATCACTATATATATATATATTGGTTGGTGGTTTGGAACATGAATTTTATTTTCCATAATATATTGGGAATAATCCTTCCCATTGACTTTCATATTTTTCAAGATGGTTAAAACATGTTAAAACCACCAGTATAGTATAGATTATCAGTTTCCATAGGTATGTTCCGGTACCAGAGGGTGCATGATTGTACTACTGTGTGAAATACATTGAAATACCTTAGATCCTTCCCAATTATGAAGTCGCCAAGATCAAGAAACAAATTACAAGGTTTTTACTGAGCTATACACGTACACGTGCATTTGGACATTGTATGTGATAGATGCATACTATGCAAACAGATAAATATTAGTTATATATATATATACATATCACAGACGTGTATTTGCACAGATACCAATATCCATCATTTATGACACCCCCCTGGTAAACTAACATAGCTATGGAAATTAACATGTTTAATAGGTAAATCATCTATAATCATCTATAAATGGTCCATGTTCCATAGCTATGCTAAATTACCAGAGGGTAATGTTGGTATTGTATGATATGATACCCCATAGGATCCATGTATGGTATATATGCTAACATTTACCATCAATATACCCCACGTTTAGCATATATACCATACATGGATCCTATGGGTACTGTGCTGTCCCATCCCTTCATTCCAGTTGTGAGGCGGCCTTGGTATCGCTGCCTCCCAACGCGTGGTATCGCTCCCTCCACTGCCGAGTCGCGTAAAGGTAGCGCCGGTGCTGCCTCAGGTGCCACAGGTGGAGATACCATGGCGTTTGTCATGGCGAATAAATGGGATCTCATGGGGACTTAATGGGAAATTCATGGGAATTTACAGGGAATAAGTGGGGATGAATGGAGATTGTAGTGGTTTTTCTTGTTTCTATAGCGCGGATATGACATGATATGATTATGATTCGATCATGTTTTAAGGAAGCGTTTTGCGAAGAAACAAGGGAGAACTCCCGCCACTTTTTTTCTATTTCAATTTGAAGTGGAGGAAAATCCTGAAGATACCAGTTATTTGAGGGGAATCCGACCCTGCTTTTTCAAGGGGGGATCTGAAGTTCCTGGAGGATTAACATGGGAGGAACAACAGCATCATGGGATGAGTAATTAGTAATGAACAAGACTTAAAAAGTGTGTTTAGCAAAGAAATGGAGCATGCTTATGGGGACAAGCAGAACATATTGGCATTTAGCCCGCAGCATCTGATGACGTTGAAGAGAGGGAGGGAGCCATCATCATTGGACTAATTGCTTTGAAACTTGGAATGATAAAACAAAAAAGAATCAGGAAACAATAAGCACCAACACTAGTTGAGACTTGACCTGCGGTTGATCCTGATCCACAAACAAGTTGAAATACCGTTTGGCAATCAGCTCTTGGGCTGGAAAATCGGCAATAGTTCGATATTGTTCGATGATCTTCTCATTTCGATACAGCCATAGTTTAGTTTGCTGAATTTTTCCCATGATTTTCAACTTTCCCAATCAAACTTCAATATTCAGAGCTGATTTTCCCATGGATTTCCTCATGGATTTTCGCCAGGCGGCGCCGCGCACCTCCACCCCCTCCGCCGAAAAACGCCGCCCGGCGGCCGAAAAGGTGGAAAAGGTGGAGGCGAGACGGTCAAAGAGCCTGGGCCCCCAGCTGTGGATGAACAATGGGTTACCGTCTGGTCAACAAACATAGCTATTGAAAATGGCCATAGAAATACTGGATTTACCCATTAAAGATTGTGATTTTCCATATCTGGTTGGTGGTTTGGAACATGAACTTTATGACTTTCCATATATTGGGAATAATCCTTCCCATTGACGAACTCATATTTTTCAAGATGGTTAAAACATGTTAAAACCACCAACCAGGTTAATATTATGACTAATGTTTTGTAGCAAATATGGGTCAGTATTTCACTGGTTTGTACCATGGGTGAATACTATGACTAAAATGGGTACTGTGTCAATAGTTTTGTATTTTAATAATCATATTAATGCTATATGATGATTGAATATGATTGAATATCAATGATTATAATGTTAATGCTATGTTAATGCTGGGTCAGAATATGGTCAATATATTGATGTATTGGGTTAACCACGGGTTGATAAATAATATATGACTAATGATGGGATTTTATTTGATTTACCATCCGGTAATCAAACATGGCTAGCTGGGACATCACATATAAATAGAGTAAATATGGAGGTTTTGATCAGAAAAAAACACCATCTATACATGGATTTGCCAAATGGATTTGCCAAATGGATTTGCCAAATGGATTTGCCAAATGGATTTGCCATTGCCATTTGCATTTTGAATATACAAATCAATGGTGACACCGTGAGATGAATGATATTATGTTATCCATATATATATAAATAATCCATTTAGAAATTTACAGTATTTGAATAGATCATCATATATAGATATCGAATTTGAACCAAAGCTATGACATATAATTGTACACGCGAACAAAAAGGGGTACATGTTAATAGAACGCAGAAATGTATACGGGTGAAGCATGTGCCCAGATGATTCTGAGCCACAATCCAATATTAGCCACAATATTAGCCACAATGATGACCGATTGCTGTATAATATGGCTAATGCACCAATTATTTACCGTGGATTCAAGGTGCCCTCGGTAGAACACCTGGGCCGATTGCGTGACAAGCTGTGACAAGCCACAAGAACTTTTTTGCGCCCAGTATTTGAGGCAAAAACCTAACAATTATTTGCCAACGTCTACTTCCAAAAAACCATAAATAGCCCAAACATAGGTGTATATCTTTTATAACACACACACACACATGTATGCGTATATATATATATATGTGTGTGAAACATCTGAAGAGATGTAAAACTTCTATTGCTGGATTTTTTCTTGATGATTTGTTTTTTTTCCTGTTTCATGTTTCTGACAACAAGGGTTACTTTCAGCAGGGGGACCATCCATGTACTGTGTGCGATGGTCCAACGAAGCGGCTACAGTACATGCGGATATCACGGCTGATCACCGTGACGTACCTGCAATTCTTTTTCGGTGATGGGAAGAGGCTCAACCCAAGAACCTCCATGTCGTCAACTTGCAATTTGCAATTTTCGCTGCGCTGTTGTCGCAATCTGTAGAGGAAGATCACGATTTAGTTCAGATGGAACTGTTACATCTAACAAGGACGTAGAATGATTACCTTCGCACGGGTTCTCACTTCTGATCATCCAACCACTCCTGTCAGGCTTAATTGAAGTGTTTTTTGCACGTACGATGCGTTCCACATCAGAATTCGCAAAGATATTTCTGAGCAAGTGTGTGTGTGTGTTTTTATGTATGGTATATATCCTCCATGGATGGAGGATGTTATTATTGCTCTCAGGTGCTCCCCGCGCCACTTGCGGCCCGAAACCGCGCGGTACGCGAAGTGCCGCGGTGCGGCGGCACGGCCAAGGGGCGCAAGTGCAGGGCTTGGAGTGGTCCTCGCCGGAGGCGTTGGGGATGGTGACATCTGTTGAAATCCCCCATTCAATGTTTCCAAATATGGGTAAATCATGGTAAATCATGGTAAATCTATGTAAATCTTGGTAAATCTATGTAAATCTCCTAAACCGTGGTTTCTGTTCTTTTTAACTTTTTACTGTAAAGATTAGGGGGATGGGATTAATTTGATAGCCCACTGAGAAATAGTTCATGATGTTCATGAAGTACTATATGGTAGTAAGATATAACAAGAGCATATGATCAGATGAAAAAATATCAGAAGTATTTTGCTGCAACTGCAGTGTCAATTGTGCTTAGTAGGGTGCCTTTGAACCATTTAAGCATTATATAGTTGTCACTCTACAAATCTGGTTGATCATGATTTTGCGAGTAAATCGTGCCATTCGAGTTTGTAAAATAGGGAGATACCAATTTTATGTACCAGGTACCACCTATTTTATGATAGTCAAATAGCGGGGAAATGATGATAAACCATAGAATGACAATGAGTTTTTTAATGCCGAATCCATTGGTTTCAGTGCTGTTTCCATTGGTTTTACCGGTAGTTCACCACCGCTATGGAAAATCACCGGCCTTCTCAAGTTCTCGGAGGCGTGGCGCGCCACGGAGCATTTTCTTCAACGACTGCTGGGCACTGGGGCTGGGGTGCCGACTGCTTGCCCTCACTGCAACCGGAAGTGCCGTGGCGGAGATCCTGTCATCTGGTGTTTGTTCCATAATTCAATGGGAATTTCAGGATCCTAAAATGGAGGTACTGTACCATATAAGGCCATATTTTTTGGGGATATTCCCTTAAATAGCCCTGAAAAATAGGCCTATAATTATATGGAATCGGTATCTCCAATTTTTTCGGTTCCTGAAATGCCCATTGAATAATTCAATGGCACATCGTGGCCCCATTTCCAGAACATGACACGTCCGCGAAAGCACACCAAAACCCTGCGGTTGTGTGACCAAATATAAATTTACAGTAGCATCCGAAGCAAAAGTACCAAAAGTCTACAAAATTGCAGTACATTGAAAAGATCATCGAGCAAAAGGTCGTCTTTTTGCCAAACCTTGGTCTTTTCAGTCGAACATTGCCGAACAGCCCATTGGAAGGGATCTGAAAAAGGTACCATGGTATACCTGGATAATTTCTCACTAGGGCACACACCCGAACAAAGCTTGAGGCCATGTTATGGCTTGTGGGGTTGTATCCCATTTGGGTCCTTGCAGCAGTTCAAGCCTTCAAGTTTTTGATTTCTATTCTGGAACATGGAGATGTTATGGAAAAAGCAGCTTGGGAACAGTGGAAGCAATGTTGCAGATTGCATGACGACGGATGGGCTTTTGATATGATATGGTTTCCTTTTTCAAACGAATTGACTTGTTAGATCAGATGGGAGGACGTGACAATGTTTTGAATTGGACCGCGCCTCAAGCAAGGCATTGGTTTCCAATTTTTCGTGAACGCTGTAACAACATTGCTGAGCAAGATATGTTGAGGACACTTCGTTCCGGCAAGTACAATTTTCTTGCACACGCAATTTCTACTTTTGAATCCCCTCGACCTACTGCGCTATCATTGGGTTTGCTTTGCGGCCGCTCGCTGAACAATTTCTGGTTGTCCTCTCACTTGTTGGAAGTAGAGACTGGCAGGTATATCCGGCAACAACGAGAACAACGGTTTTGTCAAGCATGCAAACGGTCTTTGGGGCTTGGGGTCCTTGTGGATGAACAACATGCTCTGTCTTCCTGTGTAAGAGCTGCAGAACAGAGACAACTTTCTTTTGCAAAAATCCTATCTCTTTTCCCTGGTGATTCACTACGTCATATTCAGCACAACTCTCTTTTCAATATGTTGAATTCTCTGAACATCCTGTCAACAAATCAGCAAAATCTGGCATGGAAACTAGTTGCGAAGTACACCTTGGCAGTGCAACAAAGCATCCGCAGTGAGTTGGGCACGCAAGACCGCATACCGAACATATGGAAGGAATGTATGAAAAACATATTGCTGAAGTCAGTGACCAAAGCTGCTGAGAAGTATGTCCGTAAGCGTTTGAGGAGACAGCAGAGAAATATGCCAGCACTCCCTGCTATTGTTATTTCCGACGATTCCGATGATGATGTGGAGATTTTGAACTGAAGATCTTGATGTTTGCCATCCTTGTCCCGTTGCCCTTTTGATTCTGGCTTTCTGCTTATTTTCACACACCTTTTTCACCAAACTAGCTCTGTAAATTACAAAGAACTTTGCGCCGAGGTGCCATTACGGGCACGCAGGGCGCAAGACATGAAATGAAATGAAATGAAGGATTCTCATTTTCCGCGCCATTTTGTATCTATTCTGATTATTCTGTGTCCTTATCTTTAAATAGTCCCATCTATGATGCCCACAACAGTACAGTATAGTGCCAGGAAACGAGGAAACAGCCCCAGCGATCAGTCATTACAACTTTCATCGTCTTCATGGTGCCCAGAGAGCTGTATTTTCTGGGACTCGTAGAAAACCCGTACTAATCCGTAGAAAACCTGGAGTGCAATTCGAAAAGATCGGTTTTCCACACGCTTGGGAAAAGTTCGATTTTTGCTAACCCGTAGAAAACCCGTATTTTGGCCGTGGAAACCTGTAAAAAACCGTCCGAAAAATATGGTTTTTAGATAGTCTTTGTGGCTCCGGGAATAATGTGGGTTTTCTTAGGCCTTCTTAGCATATATCTCAGCTTCAAATTCGATGATCGCAATTGATGAAACAATTCTGATGATGTGAAGGTAAACAAAGCAGTGGATTGTACCCTGTTAAAATGCCATAAATGTCTCATCCAGGATGTTCAAAGCATTTTGATGATATGTTGGTATATAATATTTGGCACAATCTTGGAAATAGCTGATTTCCAAAAGTTCGACTTTTTGGGGGAAAAATCGTTTTTTCCTAGGTGTCTGCGATTTCAAAGGTTTTTGGATCCCATGGTAGTTGAATTCCAAACTGACATAGAAATCCATGGAAATCCCATGACACCTTGGACGGTTGGACATGAAGCGATGGAGATTCCCTCACTACTCCCGCGACTTCGAGGTTCCGCCCCGACTCCTTGGCAAGACATAGCCGGGTTTGTGTGAACGTCTTCCAGAAGCAACGGAAGGCCGACGGCGAAATTGGCGTCTGCGAAAGCTTGAGAGGTGGTGGGGTAGTTCCAATGTTGGTGTGTCTACTTCCCGTTCATTCCACATACACTTGCTTATATACTTTTTTGTTGGTTATGCTTTTTAAATATCCACATAATTATATATATATGCACATATAAAGATAATAAATAATGTAGTGTCATATATATATATATTATTATATCCATTTACTTGTACTCGTGCCATGTAATATGGTACGGTTGGATAGGAGTGTATTCTCATGTATTCTCCATTGTTGTTGGTGATGTTTAAAAACCCATTTCTCCTAGCAATAGCCCATGGTATTTTTATGCCACTTGCATGGCTTGCATCCGCCGTTTTCTTAAAGCAATGAACGGGTTCTGGCTCAATGGGGCCAAATTACTGACAATTGTTGTACTTTTTTTGGTTCCCTGCTTAGTAGGGGTGTAGCCAATATACATATGCAAATGTATGCCTTATGCCAACAAAAACATTCCAGGACTACAAAAAAATGCATTCTTGATCGTCACGACATGCCCCGGATTATCCTGGACTTCCCCAAGTAATGGGACGGCTAGCCAACAAGAAATACCAAGAATCGAGGATTTTACCTCCAAAACAAGGTGAATTGAATGACCAAAAACAGTGGACCCAGAGATAAATCCATGACATGTCCCATGGTTTAAACCTAGTTCACTAGACTAAACCACTGTTGGACGCCAATCCCAAATTCCACAGGGAAAACCTCCAAGTTTGGGTATCATTTTTTTGTTCGGACGTGACAAGATTTGATCCGACCGCCAAATCCACATGTTAATTTGATTCGCAAGGGCGAGGCCTAATGCAAAATCATTGTATCTACAGTATTTTTCAGGTGTTTGATGCACATTGGTATTCATCAAAGCAACAATTATTAAAGGGTTTCAAACCACGAACATCCTGTTTTATGAGAATATTTGTTTTTAACGCCATGCAGTAAAATGTGTAAAATCAACAGTCAACATAGATTTGATAATCGTTTACATACGTACAACATCATCAAACCATATATATATACACATATATATATACACATAATTACATATGAATTCTCACAATCTCAATGCGACCTCATTAAAATGATAGTTAAAGGGCAATCATCCGGAAGTGGCCAAACTGCTCTGAACTTGGTGACTTACTATGATTCACCCAACTATATAGATCTATCTATCTACATATAGTACTATATATTATTAGATCATATCGCATTATATACCTATTGTATCCAGTTGATAGATGGTAAACATCCCATTATTGATAGGGTTTCAAGCATCCAAGGTGGTGCAGGATTTCTTCCATCCACAGTGTTATATACCCATTATATCCCATTAAACCGCTATTCTAAATCACTGGGATGATTGAAAAATACACCTAGTGACCTATTGAAATCACACATAATTCCAAATATAAATCAACAAGATAAGTACCATACCATCATGCAATCCAATACTTGGATTTTCCCAATCTACCACATTGTTGATGGCGAAGTTACATAATAATCGTTGGGTTATCAATAGTTTATAGTTACTACTCATCCCCAATTAAAGTATCAATAGTTGGATTATCCATTATATGTTGCTTGTTATATCCCATATTTTTCTAAATATATATATATATATACCTGTGTATTATACCCATTATACAACCATAGTTGGATTATCCATGATTATCATTTTAATAATAGCGGTATATCAATATTTATTTCCCAATATCCCACCTGTGATTCTGGATGATAAAAAACAAGAACCCAATAGTGGATAACCAGGTCGTTGGATTATCCAGAAAGAGAAGTTACGATTTGAGTTCCAATTAGTTTTTTGGGGATACTATTTACTATTATTGTGGGTAATCCAACCATTAAATATTCAATTGCAATAGTTGGATTATCAATAGTTTAGTTCCTATTAAAGCTACTACAGCTTAGTTGCTGTACTCATAGTTGGATTCTCATATCCATTCATATATCTTCCGTAATCATATTCCATAATACTGTAACAATATCAGTTGGATTTTCATATCCCACATCAAGTATGATACATTCCCACTTCATTATTCCATAATCATATCCACAATATCTGTATGGAATATTATTCCACGGATAATTATGGGATAACTATTATATACACACATCATATTCCCCACTTATGTACACGACTACTATGGTATCCCACTATTATAGTATCCCACTATTACACTTTTTTTTTAAGTATCCACATCATATTCCCACTTAACTTATAACTTATGTGCACTATTATCCCACATCATTATCTTCTATAGTTGTCCCCCAATGGTCGCCCTTTTTTAGGCCTTTGACGCCCTGCGGCAGCGCGTGCCACTGGAGTGCTTGACAAAGCTGCGGCGCCTCAAGGCCAAGGCCGAGGTGCCCCGGTGTACCATTTATTTGGTTAACCATGATGGGTTGGAACATTACAGTTCATGAATGTTCATGATATGATAACCACATTACTGGTGAAAGAATTGATGTAAATTCTGTTAAATGTGACAAAACCATTCGCCATCACCCAGTAATTTGATGGTATTTCAAGCATGATTTTAACCATCAAGCATTGTTCACCATTTGTTAACAATTAGAGACCACAGTTAACCATTATAACCATTATTATCCGCTTGTAATTATTGTCAACCATGAAAAAAAACCGCCGATATAACAATTATTGACCAATATTAACCCATTGTTATATCTGGATGATAATGGGGTATATTATCAACATGGGGTATTTATTAATACCAATTATTGACCAATATTAACAAATATGGTTATTATACCCAATATTGTTAGCCAAACATGACCAAATTCCGGGAATTTCGGGATGTCCCCTGCTCGATTTGCGATTTGAGGTGGGTCGCATCCCATCCTCGTGGCGCCAGCGAAGCAGAGCCTTTCGCCACGCAGTGCGGGAAGCGCGGCACGCCAGCGGCGCGGCTGATAGGATTTCCACACTAAGGATGTGGGTGACCTACTATAGGATAGCCATTGTTGCTGATGATTTCTGGCGGATTTGTGGTGGGTTACCTGAATAAAAGCCTTGTTATCAAGGGCTGTATTTTCAATCGAGTCCTGGATCAAAGAAAATTCAATGGCGAAGGCGCTGAATCCCCTAGTGAAGGTGCTCAAATTTTGTGGATATGTTATTTATGTCCATTGTTCCTGATGCGTTTATGGTTTTTGAGAGGTTTTGATCCATCCCCAAAATTGGTGTATGAGGGGAAATGGAATTGGCATGGATTAGATACAGTGAGTGTGGATGATATGGTTGCTATCTCGTAAATCAAAAGCCCATCAATGAAAGTGGTCAATTTTCTTGAATGGAGCATCCTCATTACTGTCATCCCATCTCATCCCTAGCTCATCTAGCTCCAAGCACCAAGGTCTGTCAAAGGGTCGGCCCTTGCGACGTGGCAGTGCGGTTGAGTCTTGGATCCAGTTGTGTTTGTCATGAACCCATCATGTTTGTTTATGCCTACGGCTGGAAAACCGTACGTGCGTTTTGCTTCTTTTTTGAGTATTGCTCTTTGTCTTGGGGTTGGGGTGGGGTGGGGGGGCATGTTAACGTTCCTTGTACTTCGTACATGATATATTGCCATGTTGCTAAGATCTCTGGGATCGCTTACTACGTGACATGTTGCTACGCTGCTGAGATCTCTAGTGTGGGTTGGGGTTGGGGTGGGGTGGGGTGGGGTGGGGGGGCATGCTAACGTTCCTTGTACTTCGTACATGATATATTGCCATGTTGCTAAGATCTCTGGGATCGCTTACTACGTGACATGTTGCTACGCTGCTGAGATCTCTGGTGTGGGTTGGGGTTGGGGTTGGGTGGGGTGGGGGGGCATGCTAACGTCCCTTGTACTTCGTACATGATATATTGCCATGTTGCTAAGATCTCTGGGATCGCTTACTACGTGACATGTTGCTACGCTGCTGAGATGTCATGCTATACCTGCGTTGCTGGCAGTGGCGTTATGAGTGCCATAATGGCAACTTGCTGTCGAAGACAGCTTCCACACTGATGGATCGCTGAGCCGACGAAGAGTGTTAAAAAAAATCTGAGCATCCACGTCTGATGCACATGATGTTTACCTGGATTTGTCAAAAATCAATAGATTTTGCATCCACTTTTTTTAACCAAAATTCAGTTATCCAAAGAGTTCGGAAGAGCATTTTATATTGTAAATTACAGGTGATTGTGACTCTCCTGGAAGCAAACAATCAAAACGCTCGCGCGGTTTCCCATCCGCCGGGTTGTTTATGATCGTCAACAACGATAGGTTCTTGTACTTGGGCAATCGATTTGCTCCGTGCAATTGTTTCTTTCAAAATGTCCTGAATATATACGCGTCTTCTGACTGCGGAAGGTCTTGGGAGTGGTGATCTGTCATGCGTTGCCGCTTCTGGATGTGGAATTCAGGTGATTTGTATGACATTTGTCGTGGCTATTCACCGATATCGGCCTAGCCGCTCTCGTGGGTGGAAATCCATTGGATTATTGGATCATGGATGATAGTGAGAAGGGATGATAATGACATATAATGACCAATGTAAGGAATCATTCATATCTTATACCCTCTGGTAAACTATCATAACTATGGAAAATCACCATTTTTAATGGGTAAATCCACTATAAATGGCCATTTTCAATAGCTACGTTAAATTACCAGAGGGTACCTGTCACCCTGAGGCAAACTGATTGGAAAAGCGTGGGGCACCCATAGTCTACCGACCGGAGCTCAAGGGTGGACCGCGGACCGAGGATTTGAACGAGAAATCGCCATGCCCTCACTGCGGCCGGAAGTTTCTGGAAGTTCATTTGGCACAGCATGCGCCGGTCTGTGCCGAAGCTGCAAAGAGGAAAGGATAGGAAAGCCCTGATGGGTAATGAAGTTGATGTTTTTTCCAGGCTAGGATGGATTGATGTTCTTATTGATATTTATTGATGACAAATGTCAGATACACAGTAGAATGATCCCCAATGATCCTTAATGGATATATATGGATATATAAGCAGTTTGGATGAACAACCTAATCATAACTCGGGGGCCCCTTCAGTGACATCCACTGCCAAGGTCGTGCCAAGGTGCAAGCGCTAATCGACTGGGAGGAGGTGTTATCCTTTAAACATTTTTTCACATATTGTGAGATCAGGCTGTGGATGTTTCTAGCATGTTTCAGCTGTAGATGAATAGGAGTTCATCATTGATCATATTCGTAAATATTAACCTCTGGTAAACATACAAAAAGCTATTGAAAATGGCCATTTATAGTGGAATTCCCCATTAAAAATGGTGGATCTTTCCATAGTTTTTTGTTAACGTTTACCAGGCCGGGTACCTACAAATGCGCGGGAAACCCATAATGCCCTACACCTGAGATTTCGTGGACATGGGCTGTTATGGTAAAAGGATGGTTTATGGCCCAGGCTTTGCCACCAAAAAGCGATGATTTAAGATGTATCTTTACAAAAACTGGCATCAACGAACAACCATACGGTTAACCCTATATTGAATCCCCACGAAATCTCATTATTTTTCGCATTCAACCCCAGATTTTTTCAAGATGTACCCTCTGGTTATTTAACATATAGTCATGGTATAGATGGCCCATAGAAATAGATGGTTTACCTATTAAAAAGGGTGATTTTCCATGGCTATGTGAGTCATAACGAGATGGTACAGATTTCACCGGTGGATTCCGAAAGATTTCCGCCGTTCTGCCAGGCCCCACGAGCACCTCAGAGTGATTCTGAGCCACGTGCTGCGGGGCGAAACTTGGCAGAATGGCTGGTGGTTTCACTGTAAATCTAGGGCTTCAAATGGCATCAAACATGTAGGATATGATGTGGTTATACGATGTTATACGTAGAATGTTCTATATCTGCATCAATATCTCATCTACTATTCGAGATTTTTCAATATTTTCGGCTGGTTATTTCAGGTATTTTAAGTTGTCCCCTAGATCCTGCCAATACATTGATCTCAGCCGAGGCCTTGTGACAGGCTCCAGAGATACCCGGCCCTGGTGAGGCAGCGATGTTTTTGTGGGATATATATGGATATATAATATGTATTAAGTATAGATTGTATATATATATTATATATATGATGTATGTATACATACATACACACACATATATTATATATACAGCTATAAGATATACCCACTTTCAGACAAGCCGAAGTCAGCAAATTTTGTTTCAAAGATGTTTTCAGATCCGTTTCACCCGCGACGAATTCCGCTGCCAATCTCGAGCAGCAGAATTGGCTTCGACCGCTGCTGGAGGTGGCATTGGGGGAGCCAACTGTGTCAATTTTTGTTACCTTCAGGAGAATCATCAACCCCACGGCAGGATCATTGAATTGACTTATTTCTGATGAGCAACGAAAGTTCCCTCTGATGGTGCTGTAGTGTGCTGTAGCAATCTTTGTTTGGTCTGAGGTACAGATCTGATTTTGGTAGGAGGTGCTCCCGTGAACACAGCGGTCGAAAGCAACAGTAGCTCGAAAGCCCCTCCCGGAATCAGAAGAAAAAACGGGCCAAGGCGGGTGATGGATGATTCTTTCAGCGACCTGAACCATACTTGTACCTTGAGTTAAAAGCACTCGGTAAAATGAGATAACACTATGTAAATACGTGTTTTTTTGGCTGGTCCTAAATTGACGGGTCTAGCAACATAGCAGTTTTTGCAACGGAAAGATCAGGAGATGAACCTGTCCATCGCTTGAACCCCTACTTGTAAGACTGATCCATCACTTGCAATCCCTTCCCTCGAGCATGAAATAGTTACCACCCAGACACCCTGATTCAGTATTACCTTCATCTATTTATTTAGGGGCCCAGATGGGGTGGGGATATTGAATGCCGGGGTGAGGGATTATTTGTATATATTTCTGTTGGCACAATTCATAGCATATCATTAAAATGCATTAGATGATATTGCATTGTGGGCGCAGGAGGTGCGCAATTTGATTTTCAAAAAAACAGCCACTTGCAGCCACTTGCCAGTGGCTGCAAGTGGCTGCAAGTGGCTGCAAGTGGCTGCAAGTGGCTGCAAGTGGCTGCAAGTGGCTGCAAGTGGCTGCAAGTGGCTGCAAGTGGCTGCAAGTGGCTGCGGGGCAAGGGGCTGCAAGGGGCTGCATGTGGCTGCAAGTGGCTGCAAGTGGCTGCGGGGCAAGTGGCTGCAAGTGGCTGGTTGTGGCTGGTTGTGGCTGCTTCGACAATCTTGAAAAAAAGTAAAATCTAAGCTCGCTCTCTGTGATATTAGATGCATCTATTCACCACGCATCAATTTGAAACATCATTGAATACATAAATATCAATTCAAATCATATGAATCATCATTGATTCATTGATTCATCAATATCAAACCTGTTCTTGGATCTCAGAATCATCATTAGATCCACTATCAAATATCTAACGTTAATTGGATATAGTGGATCTAATGATCTAATGCGATCTAATGGATCTTGGATGTAGTTTGTATATCGTGTATTTAGATTAAGTTATAGTTGTATTTTGTAGTGCGTGGTATATATATAATATATATATATACATAAAATATCGTATAATATATACCTATATATATATATATTATTCATGTTTATATTATAATCCATAGAGTTTTTTCGATATTCCCCAAGCACAACGATCTCTTCAGCCAGGTTTCCCTTGGCGCTTGGAAGTCGAAGACTTGGATCCTGAAGAAGCGGCAGGCGCAGATTGACAACTGCCATTCGAATTGTCCTGAAAACTAATAATAAATTGATGCCTTTTTTCTAATCCTGCAATGTATTTTTTGGTTTCCCATAGTTGAATCCGGAAATTGATTGACGCAGGTTTTTTTTGGAAACTTGGGGCGAAAGCCGCCAACTCCTTGAGTTTCTCCTGCAGTGAAATTTCCGTGACAGGGCTGCAGCCTGAGAACCGCCTGCCTGGCCATGCTTAGGGCAGCCGGGTTTTATTGGTTTTTGGGTGCACCAAGAATAGATTTCTATAGATTTTTGTACACCATACTGATATAAAAGGTTGGCATTCTGAAAGTTTCGGAGTTTGCTGGTTGAAGACGCCGCCAGACCCTGAAATCCACCAGACTTTCAAACAAGGTCAGTGGATCACAGGATTCCAGACATGGGCCATGCAACAGAACTTGACTCCCAATGACTGGGCAAAAAAAGAGATACACCACCATGATACACCATGATACACCATGATACACCATTATCATATATTATCATATATTATCATATATTATCATATCTTATCATATATTATCATATCTTATCATATCTTATCATATATTATCATATATTATCATCACCATCACTTACACCATTATCATCCCACCATCACTCAAATCAAGGATTTAACATGCAGCTGGACTATCCGAGCCGTTCATTCCATTCCTTTGGCACTGATCATCTGAATTTTGTCGCCATGAGACGCCTGCTGCTTCGATGGCCACCGTTGAAATGGAGGCGGGGCGCATGATGGGCTTTCAGACTTGCTTTCGGGCGAGAGAACAGGGTGATAGTCAATTTATCTATGCCTGCAGGATGCACTAGAGCTCTGCATCGTTTGATCCATGCTGACACAGAGTCGCAAGAGATGACATTTTTGCTTCAGAAGGTTTCCAACTTCAGGAGGCACCAAGATAATCCAAGATGATGTAGGAATGCTGTTGGGCGGTGTTTCATCAGGAATCGAGGTTGCGATTCCACAATTCCACGCAGGCTGCCCCTGGCTGCGATGGCGTTGCTTACCATGCGCCCCATCTCACCCTTCGTTTCTGTGAGCCGCGGCCAAGGCCGTGGAAGCCCAAACAAACTGTTGAACATTGCTGCAATCAAATGCAGAATCCCCTTCCAAATTTGGCATCCGCTCTGAAATGCTTAAAAAGTTTATAAGGCATTGATAAATCCAAAGGACATGAAAAAATGGGCAGTGATATATTTTAGATCTCATCAGAAGGCGGAGTCCTGTACAAATGCAATGAAATGGTTTTCCCACCTAGGCGCTAGGTTTGCGTTAGTGTGGCGCTAGATACTTAGCCATCAAATCCATTAATGTGAAATATTGTAAGGCCCGGTGCTTTCGCTGCCTTTTGCTCACTTGTGGCTGTTGTTCCCAGTCCTGCTTGGGCAACTCTACAGTAACCTTCCTTTTCGTATGCCTCTTTGAAATTCTTCGAACTTCATTGCTGCTTCTTGTCGGCCAGGAACACAATGTGAAGATATGTGAAAACAATAGCTTTTATTCAACTTTTCACGGCTAGTCTAAACATAGTTCTGGCGCTAGATGAATCCTGAATCCCCCAAGAATATGGGCCCATTGGATCCCATTGGTCAGGTTGCTGTACTTGCAACCCCAACAGCACTGGCTTCAAACACCGACATACAGCGGTAGCAGTAAGCTCCAGCAGCTCCAGATGATCATTTACGACTTTCTTCACTCATGTTTGACGTCTGTTGCAGATATTGAACTTTAAAGGCAGAGTTATGTAAATATGCTTTGAAGGTGATTTGTGTCCGAATCCGGGAGAACGAATTTTAAGAAGATGCGTCTTGTGCGATATGTGTTTCAATTTGATGTGAGAGTTTGGGGGTGCAGACACAGCAGGACAGAGCCAGAGCCGAGTGGCTTGCGCAGCGAAGGGGTGCAGAACTTAAGGAACTAGACTTTTGGATCGCCAAGCTTCCAGAGAGTCGTGAGTTAAGGTGAGTTAGGGTTTCTCGGAAGTGCTGGGGCTATACTGCTATACACTTCGAATGTGTTGGCCCATGTGTGATTCAACCCAAGGTATGGCGTCCTGCGCAGGCTGATGCAGTTGCAAGACGACTTCCTGTCCTTGCCCAAGACCAAGGAAGGGCGGGTCCTGGTTGGGTGACCCATGAATGGTGTCCTTTTTCAAGTGTGTTTACTCATTTTTGGCCGATTTGATCTTCCAAAAGGATTTTGTTGCATAGAAGTGCATATCCAGAAGTTGGACAAACCAAAATTGGCCATCCATCCATCCACGTCATATCAGAGAAACCTCAACCAGTGTATCTTTAATTACTCTGGTTCTCTCCAAGAAAGAAACCACATCCTTTCGCTTTGATCGGAAGTCACGTGGCATCTTTGTTGGCATCAGTTGTCCCCATGGGGCTCCCATCAAGGGGCCGCCGTGTCAGGAGTTTGTTCTGGACCGGGACTGGCCAAAAGAGCGGCTGTTGAACGTGGAAGAATTTCTTCAGCACCAGGAGAAGTGGTGGAGTTGGGCGCCAAGTTGAAGCAAAAAGAGTGGCTGGTGGCTAAACCACCCAGGGTGTCATCACATTATATCTATAATTATCTACAATTATGGTGATATATTATAATTACACCTGCACAATGAATAAATGTAATGATGGATTGGAGTATCTTGAATATATCAGTATATATCATAGTTATGTGTCATATAATTATGTCATGGCCAATCATCATATTGGATTATACAGATTAGATTATTTAATGATTATATAAGTAGATTCGATTGCATCAATGATTGGATCTATTGGATCTTCAAATCCCAAAGATCCAAACGGCGGATTTTGCCACGCAGCCATTGGTCCTCCCCGACGCCCTGCGTGCTCTGCGTGCCCGTTCTGCCAGCGGCCGAGCGCCATGGCCGAGCGGGTGAGACAAGCTGAGAGCATTGCAGCGGCGTTATTGTGCTCCATGGTCTACACAGTGGCTGAGTTCAGAAGTGTTTGAGGATTTTGATATATTTTTATGGGTGATGATGGAAAGGTGGATGAAAATTTGGTCGGGTTGGTTCTACTATGTTCTATTTTGTGCTATATTTCTGGTATAAGATCGATAAGATCTATTTGCGAGCGGGTTCGAACAAGCTCTGTGCAATCCAAACGGTTTGATTTGTGGGCGTCCTTTCCATGTTTCCTAGAGTTGTAGTCTGCTCACATCGATAGTAATGATTCATGAGGCCTGGCTGAATGGTGGAGTAACAAAAGGCACTTCGTGATGGGTTACAATAGTTACAATCAAAGTTTAGCAGTGAAGGTGTGCCAAAAGTGGCCTCTGAAGCCGTATGGAGACTTTATATCCCCGAATCACAACTGCCAGTTGAGTAAGAAATGAAATGACCGAGTTCCAGACCATCAAACCTTTCAAACCTTTCAAACCATCCACCCGGGAAAAATATGTCACTAAGGCGCTGCTCTCCAGCAACAAACAGCTGCAGTTCTTGGACTGGCCATACTTCTTCATTATGGGTACCTCAGCTTTCCTGGTGACCATCTTCAATGTCTCACTTCTCTGGTGGCAGAGACTCTGGCATCTGAAACCTGGCCAGTTGAAGTGGGTCGCTTGGACAGAAACCACAACCCAAATGGGTCCTACAGGGTTCCGGCTGGAAGTCGTGCTGCGTTGTTGAATACCACCATATTCGGACCCAAAATGAATGGATTCAACACTAAACCATACTAAACCAGGGTTTCGATTGGGGATGTTTGGGGGTTCAGAATTAGGGGGAATGGATTATCAAGGCCTTCTGGGCCTTCTGCAGAATCGTTCAGGCGTATGCCGATGTATGCATATGGTACAGGTACACAATGATATACACACATTTAACATCATAATTATATACATCATATATAACATAACTATAGAGGCTATACAGAAATATAGCTAAGATTTGTTTCCTTATCGACATGAAACTCATACCGGGCCCGAGGTGATTCTGCGCGGAGCCTTGGGCAGCGCAGGGAACGCCCTGGGCATTTTCGCGGTGCTGGCAGGGGCTCCGGTGGGTTCCATCGCTGCGTTCCGCAGCGTGAACTCCATCGTGGCCTCTCTGGGAAGCTTGGCATGCGACGTTTCAAAAAATGAGATGTCTGGGATGCCTGCGATTTTTGTTCCGGGATATTTTCACATACTTTCCCAGAAATAATGGAAATATATGGAGATTGCCAGATTGAGACCTTCAAAAACTGGCTTCGTTTTTCGTCTGATTGCCAGGAACAGTGGCTCTGGGAGAGCATTTTGGATGGCTGCATCTTTTGTCCGTGCTTTGGCGGTTTCATGGATGTTTTGTTGTCCGATCCGTGGGGTGGTTTTCTGCATATTCATTTGTGGAATTTTGTGGGGCCTAGGGGGGAGAGTCAACCTATGTTGATATACCTTAAATTAGCTTAAAATATGTTCATATCACGCAAGAATTTGGGGGCAAGGACCGGCAGGGATTGAGAATTTTCAGCGCCACATCCCTTCGCACCAGGTGAGTTTGTTCGTGCTGGGTGCCACGCTGACGGCGGACCCAGAGGAGATTATGGCAACCATGGGAACCACCCTGCCACGTGGTGGAAACCATGGCCAACACATACCAAAACGTACCGAAACATCAATCACCATCACCATCACCATCACGATCACATCACCATCAGCATCATCATCAGCATCATCATCATCATCATCATCATCATCACCATCACCATCACGATCGCATCACCATCATCATCATCATCATCAGCATCATCATCATCATCATCATCATCATCATCATCATCATCATCATCATCATCATCACCATCACCATCACCATCACGATCACATCAGCATCAGCATCATCATCAGCATCATCATCATCATCACCATCACCATCACGATCACGATCACATCACCATCAGCATCAGCATCATCATCATCATCACCATCACCATCACGATCACGATCACATCACCATCAGCATCAGCATCATCATCATCATCATCACCATCACCATCACGATCACATCACCATCAGCATCATCATCAGCATCATCATCATAATCATCATCACCATCACCATCACGATCACATCACCATCAGCATCATCATCAGCATCATCATCATCATCAGCATCAGCACCATCATCATCATCATCATCAGCATCAGCATCATCATCATCATCAGCATCAGCATCAGCATCAGCATCAGCATCAGCATAATTATCATCATGCTCATGCTCATGATCATGATCATGATCATGATCATGATCATCATCATGATCATCATCATGATCATCATCATGATCATCATCATGATCATGATCATGATCATGATCATGATCATCATGATCATCATGATCATCATGATCATCATCATCATCCATCATCATCATCATCATCATCCATCATCCATCATCCATCATCCATCATCCATCATCCATCATCCATCATCCATCATCCATCATCATGCATCATCCATCATGCATCATCCATCATCCATCATCAGTCATCAGTCATCAGTCATCAGTCATCAGTCATCAGTCATCAGTCATCAGTCATCAGTCATCTGTCATCATCATCATCATCATCATCGTCATCGTCATCGTCATCGTCATCGTCATCGTCATCGTCATCGTCGTCATCGTCATCGTCATCGTTATCATCACCATCACCATCATTATCAGCATCATCATCATCACCACCATCGTCGTCATCGTCATAATCACCATCATCATCACCACCATCATCATCATCATCAGCAGCAGCAGCATCGGCATCAGCATCAGCATCACCATCATCTGCACCATTATCATCATCGTCGTCATCATCATCACCACCACCACCACCAGCATCACCATCACCATCACCATCACCATCACCATCATTATTACGATCACCGTCACCGTCATCGTTACTGTCCTCCTCCTCCTTCTCCTCCTCCTTCTCCAACTCCTCCTCCTCCTCCTCATCATCATCATCATAATCATCATCATCATCACCATCATCATCACCATCATCATCACCATCATCGTCGTCATCGTCGTCGTCGTCATCATCATCACCATCATCATCATCATCAGCAGCATCAGCAGCATCAGCATCAGCATCATCATCATCATCATCATCATCATTGTCGTCATCATCATCACCACCACCAGCATCACCATCACCATCACCATCATTATCACGATCAACGTCACCGTCACCGTCAGCGTCACCGTTCCCGTCCTCCTCCTCCTCCTCCTCGTCATCATCATCATCATCATCATCACCAGTCATCAGTCATCAGTCATCAGTCATCAGTCATCAGTCATCAGTCATCATCACAGTTAGATCATCACAATTAGAATTCTCCAACTATTTTTTTGCCATGGAATCTCCATGATTTTCCCTCCTTGGCGCAAGACAGCCACACCCAGGCTTGGCCATGGCCTAGCGCTTGGGAGCGGCATCTGCGGTGGCTGCTCCCATTTGACGGGCCGCAAGATCACTGATGTCCACCCCTCCTTTCTGACGATTTCAAACATGTTCCCTTGGCCGATTCCACCAGCCGCGGGGACGGGAAGGGTCGAAGTTGACCAAGTTGACCGAAGAGTCATGAGTTTGAATTTGATTCATGAGAAGCGATGCACAGGCCAACGTCAAACTTGAACATGATAAAATTATATAAAATTGATCAAGTTTATCATTTTTGTAAAGGATTGAAAAGAATCAGGTGAAACCATGGAGGTCAATGAGGTTTCTTGGATTTGATGGGTGCCAGATGGTGTTTTTTGTCCTGCCGCGTAGAACAGACACATCGTAAGCACTCATCAATGCAACCATAGCCACGGTTGACTATTTCCCATTAACAGCATTTGTCCAAATCAGTGGCATTCAGTGGCAACCACAGAATTAAGCACAAGTACTGTAGTTTTACATACCCAATTTTCATATAATTAGAACCCACACCATTTTGGGGTGTCCAGTCCAGCAAATAATCGAAGGAAGTTTAGAAGTCAAACTGCCGACAATATGGACAGATGAAAAGCAGAGGTGGAGCAGAAGAATAGAGAAGAGAAGAGCAGAAGAGAGAAGAGCAGAAGAGAGAAGATCAGAGAAGAGAAGCAGAGAAGAGAAAGAGTCAGAAGAAAGAAGATGCAGGTGCGCGAAAAGGTAGGAAAGTCGCGAAACATTGTGTTTTTCCAATGATTTGTGGCTCCAGAGGGTCGAAAAGGAGGCTCGCTAAAGCGGCGGGTGCGGAGCATCTGGCCAGATATGAAAAATTGCGCGAAGCACATTTCCAAGTCAAAATGTACAAAACACACCAGCTCCGGACCACTTTTCGAAGTTGCGATGTCGAAAAAGTGTACGCCGTTGTGGCGCGAAGCACATTTCGAAGTCAAAATGTTGAAAACACAACATGTTGGCGCCACTTTTGGACGTTCGGATGTCGTTTCGCGTGGCAGGCGCAAGGGATTGTGGACCTTGTCCAAAGCGAGCAAAACGTGAGGCTTTTGTAGCATTTCCAAAAAAGATGGCAGGCGTGGAGGCAGGGGCAGTACAAGAGACATGTTCATCAGAGCTGTTAGGCAGTCCGGGCACTGATTTCCTGATAGGGGTTGCCTGAGATGATTTTGCGTGACAGGTGCAGCACTTTGTATGACCTGGCATCACTTTTTCGTGGCAGGCGCAGTAGTTTAGACAGATGGACTGGAAAAATCGCAAAACGCATTGGTACGAGGCCGTCAGCTCTGCACTCAACTTTCCATTTTTGAAGGACGTCTCGCAGAATTGCTTCTTTTTTGATGTTGTCAACTAAAAAAAATGAGGAAGTCTCGGAGAATTGCTTCGTTTTTGATGTTGTCAAGTGCAAAAATTGAGGCAGTCTCGCTGAATTGCTGCGTTTTTGATGTTGTCAAGTTTAAAAGCTGAAGAAGTCTCGCAGAATCGCTTCGTTTTCAAGCTTGCAGATAGATAGATAGACAAACACAGAGAGAGAGAGAGAGAAAGACAGAGAGAGATAGATAGATAGACAGATAGATCGATAGATCCATAGATCGATAGATCGATAGATAGATCGATAGATAGATAGCTGGATCGATCGATAGATAGATAGAAAGATAGATAGATCGGTAGGTAGGTAGATAGTCAGAGACTCAGAGAAAGAGAGAGAAAGAGAGAGAAAGAGAGAGAAAGAGAGAGAAAGAGAGAGAAAGAGAGAGAAGAGAGAGAAAGAGAGGAGACCTCAACCACCTTTTGGTCCATCAGTGTATTCGCTCTGCCATCCGTGATTCACAACAACCAACCTCTCCTATAGGTTTCCTATTTTTGAAACTTCCGCCACCGCCTTGTGCGGCACCAAATAATTAAATAGGAGATAATAGGAGTCTAAATCACCACCGGTCCTTTTTTGCAAGATAAAGACAACCAAAGGGCGTAATGTAGGAAAACCAACAATCAACCATCTTCAATTTTACCAGAAATGGATGGTATAAACTAAACCGTTGCGGGTTTATTATTGACACAATTATTGTACTTATAACTTATAACCCATGAAATTAATCAGCCTGGTGGTTTATTGAGGCAACCTCCAAACCTGATAGGAATATAAAATTGTATTATTTACAGCATGTAAACATGTATTTCGGTGAGATGTTATCTTTCTATTTTGCATGTTTTTGCATGGGAAGTGGCCCATCTATGTACATATGTATATCTGATTTACCTATCAAACATTGATCTGTTCCTTGGCCATGGCCATTTTTAGAAATTGACGGTGAGTTCTTTGGCTTCAACGTCGAGAAGTTTCCGCTCCGTTGTTTTTCAAAGGTGCCACGGTTGGATCTTATACTGGACCCTGCACTTTATTCCTCAAGTGCCAAGCGGAAACTTTCAGTCCATGGAGGGCGCTCACCTTCACGGACTCCTGCTGCCTGGCGTTTTCAGGGGGAAGGACCATCGAAAAACTATGGAACATTCAGACGCCCCAATTTTTTTGATCATTAAATGAAGTGATTCTCCTTGTGCCAGTTTTTTGTTGAGGGGATTACCGGGATTATCATGATCCATCATCAGTGATCATGGGAATTGCTCTCAACCAGCAGAATGGACAGACATTTCTCACCAGCCCTGAGAGTCGCCCTTGGTGAAAGTCCCAGGCGGACACTGATAGTGGGGAGCTGTAAGAAGTGGTGAGACTTTGATTTTTTTCACTATGGGATGGGGATGAGTTTCAAAAAATTGAATTCTTGTCAATGCGGGTAGGTAAACACCGCGGCAACCAAGTGCACTCAACCTCCTAAGTCCTAAGTGAACGTTTTTCGTTCATTGACGGGAGGCCGAGGTGACGGCTGATAGCAGCTGCCAGGAGGTGAGAGTGTCCAAGCATGGAATCTTGAGGTAATAAATCCCACGGGATCCAACATGGTCCAATCCTGAACCGAGGTTTCGTTTGGCGTATTTACATGTATTTGGTATTAGGGGCTTTGGCCGAAGAATTTGGAGACTTCCTAGCTATGCCTACTAACGACATTTCCCCCGTGAACCATCCCCGGCGAACGTTGAAGGATTTCACCACAAAGAAGGACCTTGGTCCATTTTGATCCTGTCCCAAGGCTGTTGCTTTGCTTGCCAATGATCATGCATTTCGACACCACCTTTGGTGGTATCGCATCTCAGAGATGTTCAGCTGCTGTGGCAACCACTGTGATAACATCAGTGAAACTTGCAGGAATTTAGATGGAAAAAATCGAGTGTGATCCCACGTTGTGAAGCTCAAAATGGTTGGAGAGAGAAACTGCATGGTCATTACATAAATTGATCAATTTGTTTGGGTACGTTAATAGCTCCTTCTCGAGCCATACACCCAGATTTTACTTTTGTATCTGGGCCCAATGAAACCGAAAAATGCCATTCATGTTTCGTCCAGTTGAAGCGGTCAACATCAGGAACATGCTCCTGGGCTATGGCTTGGATTACTTCATCTCGCACCACCGGATGAAGTTTCTGACCCTGCTGGGCTCCACGTTGATCTTCCTGGCGGTGCTCACCATGCTCTTTGCCGCGTCGACGTCGATGTCGAGAAGAAGCAGCGAATACAAGGCTTCCTCGACGAAGGTGGAGCACGCCAGATCACAGGAGCGTCGGTGTGTGGTGGAGACCAGGATTTTGTGGGGGATCATTATCATTGACCATCCTTGACCTATACAATTGCACAATTATCATAGGTTGTTCATTGTTGCTGGTTTGATGTTGTCAGACCATTTTTCAAAACAAGACAATTGCCAGGAGATACGGGTTTGGAGACAAAGGATGTTGAGTCCTTCAGTTGATTCTATTAGTTTCTGTTGAACTCATCGGGGGATGAGCTACAGGACCTCTGGGTCCTAAGCAATAATTTGCAATTCTTTCGTTCATTTTTTCCTTGTCTTTTGTTCATCCTTCCTTTGCTTCCTTTCCTGTAGTTCCCTTCCTTTCTTTCGTTTTCTTTCCTGTTCTGCCTTTCTTTCCCTTCTTTCTTGTTTTTCCCTTCTTCCTTTGTTCCTGTTTTTGCGTGATTATCCCTTCTTTTCTTTCTGTCTTTCCTTCCTTTTGTAGGGGATGTATCAAGGAAGTCTTGGAAACTCCTCTTTCCCTTGAGCGAGGTCCTTGATGGTCCTTGCCTTTGTTGGGTACCATGGGAACAGTTGCGATATTCTCTGGGTTACAACCGTTGGAAAAAGAACATTTCTTGGCACTTTGCACAAGCTGTTGTGGCTTAGTGGGTGGTTTGAGCGCGTTGATTTTTTGATTCGGAGATTGATTGGCATAAAATGGATGGTATGGTAAGTAAATCACCCTGCTGATGGTTTGGAATTTGGAATTGAAATCATGGCTCAACATAGTATTTATATACTTCTTTTTTGTTCCCGATGTTGGGAAGACCATCCGCAAAAGCCTGGAGGAGTTGTCGAATCTACTACCATTGGAGGACAATGCCAACACCATTTGAGGTGGAAATTGGGGCGCAGGAAAGACCTGTTGACTGGCGCCTCCAAATCGGAGACTATAGGTGCAAGATTTTCCTGAATACACTAAATATTTCTGTATAAATGCGGTATTCATGAGCGCCTCTTGCCATATCTTGCCATATCTTGCCAAGGCCCAGCATGTGTTTCGAATCATTCCTCATGAAAAGTTGATGAACTTTCAGCCATTCCATTTGTTGTTGGCGTCATGCTGGGCTTATGTAGATTGAGCTTAACGTGTCAATTTGTGCTCTGGAAGTTGAGAGCGCGTAGCAGTAGGCAACCTAGGCACAGGGGAATGCCCTGTGGTTGTGCGCATCGAGCAACTAAGTTGATCGGTGTTGCTCCTCTCTCGTAAGTTTGTCTGAAAACCCCAAAACGAAATCCACTAATGTGCGTGTACTCATCATTGTCCTCATCAAACTTGCCATTTTAGGGGTATATCCAGGGTTACCCCACTTTCAGGCACACCCGAATACATTCAAATACATTCAAATACATTTTAACAGGGATGACCAACCCAGTTTCCATCCAAGATGGAAATCTGGCCCATCCCCACTTTGGAAGAGACGAGTGGAACCAGTTTCTTCGCCTCGTCGTCCGACTTTGGAAGGAGCCGAGGTGGACGAAAGTGCAGCTGCCGTGAGTTCGGTTGGCTGGTAATCTTTTGACTCAGCCCGATGGATCTTTTTCAGGCCCTGCTCAAGAACTTGCTGCACAAGATAAGCTACCTGCAGCTACCTATACGTAAGTAGACCAATTTTTGGCTCGGTGAGAGCAGCCAACTTAGTTATCATAGTTCAATAATGTTCAGTATAACATAACGTTTCAATTTACATACACTCTATTTTTGGATATTTTTGGTAGGTTACACCTTTATTTGATGCTTAAATGATGGGACTGGTCTGATCTGCAGAGTCCGCAGGAGTCCGAAAGGCCATGCCCTGTGCTGGACGTACGTTCGCCCAAGGAGTTCCATAAGGGCCACGTGCCCGGGGCAAGGAACCTGCCACTGCAGTGCCCTCAGAGGGTTGATGTTGGTTGGGCCCTTTAGGGTGATCACCTATGGTACTACGGTACAACCATATCTGGTTGGTGGTGACTGGAACATGGCCTTTATGACTTTCCATATATTGAGAAGAATCATCCCAACTGACTTTCATATTTTTCAGAGGTGTTGAAACCACCAACCAGATATATAAATATCATGGACATTTTTTGACTAACATGGGCAACCTTGTGTTTGGCACCTTTTGGGCTGACCGAAAAACTATTTTGCGTGAAAAGGTGACAATTTTCTGGGTGGAAATACTGTATCTGGGCAGAGCCAACATGAGTGAGAAATGGAAACATTAAGTGATATGTTTTTTTTTAATGGACCTGTTTCTTTTCCATGGGCAAATCAAAAATCTGCCCTGGACAGAAATTTGTAATTAGCCGGTGTATATCTATATCCCGGTGTATATCTATATCAAAGTACTGTGAACGTCCCACATATGCAAAATGCATATCATATCATATACTGTATGAACAAATAAATTTGAAATCATCAACCAGTTTGGGCCAGGTTTCAAGGTGTCAACTGGCCCAACTGGTTCCATTGGTGAAGAAAAAAAGTGACCTGCTAAGGCTGAATGATGATGAGAGGTGCCCCTTCGGATCCCTTCATGGTGGTGTCGCCACCGCCAACATTCGCGGCATCTTAACCCACTATTTACCGCGGTTGAACATCTGTAGCTGAGGAGACAACCCACTTTCGATGGCCGGGAATTACTACTGTCATATGGCAGCGTCAAAGAATGGTGTTGTGTTCTTGCTCTTAGCATATTTGAAGCATGATATAGCATGGTGGATTTTATATTGGTGTTGTGTGTGTGTTGTGCATGTGTGAAAACATGAATGTTCCCAGACTTGTATAGACCTGTTGCCAAGAGTAAGCCGCAGTAAGCCAGTTCCTTCTGTTTCATGACCTGTCGCTCTGCAGGGCAGCGGTTGGCACGATGTTTGCCCAGATAGGTCCATGGGCCGCCAGTCGAATCAACATCCATAAACCTGGTTTTCTTTTCCAATCTGGTTTGTGTTTTAATGTTCAAAACGAGGGTCCTAACGGTGTAAAATACCCTTCAGCTGAATCACTGGGGACATCTAAGCTGCAAGATTAGGTCATAACAGGGTTTCCAGCAAAGATTGGCTATTACATCAGAATTCCCAGGTTTCCATTTTGCGTCCTGAGGATGAAGATTGCCTTTAATGGGCTTCTGATTGTGCAAACCCATGCGGATCTAGGATTGTCTTCGAAACCAGCCTGAAAAAATGGAGAATCCACGTCTCCTTCATATTGCAAGAATTGCTGGATTTAGGTTCGAAAACACTTCGGAAAAGTATCCCCCAGCAAAAGGATGGCCCAGTCAGACTTCCAAGGTGCAAAGGAAGCCTTTGCCGGGGATCCGAGAAGTGAGGCAATGATTGAGCAGTTGTTTTAACTTTATTTATATATACGTATGTATATATATTATATATAATATTATATAATTGGGATATTTCGGCAATAATCCTAGGATAGCTCAATAATAATGGGGTCATTTTTTTGGCATAAGAGATATAAGTATCTTTTGAAGCCTTCAAACTAACCAACAAAGACAGAGATCCCATGATCTCATCGATCAGAAATTGACCGACACATAGGAAGATGGAACCAAGGTGATCATAGGTGACCCAACAAACAAAAGTAGGGATATAATGAGATACTGCTTGGTGGTTTGGAACATTTTTTATTTGCCATGATATATGGGATAATCCTTCCCATTGCCTAATATTTTTCAAGATGGTTAAAATCACCAACCAGGATACTGTATATACATGTATATATGTGCATGTGTGTGTGGCCAAAAGACCAAGCTGCTTTCATTACCATGACCAAGCTGGTAATGAAAGAGAGCGGGAGCAATGGGAAAGCCTCTGCGATTTGGATGGGAGATGATGGGAGCTTCACCATCTAAAATGGGGATGTCCGCGGCAGCTCCAACATCATAGAGCTTCATTTCTTGAAGATGTGCTCTTTGTAGAGACTATCCAAGAGGCAATTCACCACTTTCAGGGTGTCAGGGATACCAAGATGGTTTTATCATACTACATATAGATATAGAATGATATAGATATAGTGATATATTACATGATATTACACACACATATATATATATATTACATATTATCATATATATCATATTTTGTTGAACATCAAGATTTAGATGTTGATGAAGCCATCCTTTCGTGGTCCCATCAGCTCCCATCGTGGATCGAGGATTTGGCCTTGGAGAGTGTTCACCCAAAGTTGGCAACGCTGCTGCGCCAGGCGGCGCCAGGTCATCTTCAACAAAACCCTCTCAGGGTTTGGGCTGAAACCACCACCTAATGTTGATGAAAATTATATATTATGAAATGATGATTATCATTTTTGGTTATCATTCTTTTGCAGTTGATGTCAAAAAATAAGTAATTTGTAAATACAGATTCCGCGGCTGATAGTTTCAATGATCCACGACCACTGGGGGCTGAACCACCCACATCACTAGGCCGGGGAGAACGTGGACAGTGAGGCGCACGAGGATCGCTGGGGAAGATGGTTTTCAACTGCTAGGGTTACCTTTGACTGGGTGCATCCACTTTTCGAAGTGCATGCGATTGCATGCATGAAGATTCATAGAGTGATACAATATACACACACACACATATATATATATATACATATGTATGTAGATAGAGAGTCCAATTTTGTACTAGCCTGCCTTCAAACGTGAATGAGCATTGAATATCATTTCGTCAGAAATTGTTCTTAGACACTTTGGCATTTGGTGGTTTGCTGCTATCCTTTTGCCCAGGAATCCAGGAGTAGTCCATGTCCATGTCCCATTTGCAAGGCCAAACTCCTCCTGTACTGCAAGAGAGGTGCACATCTTCCTGTCCAGGATGACGTCATCCCTTTTTTGGGGATTCGAATAGATGATATTAAGAAACAAAAACACCTATATGATTCAGATGGATTAACATAGAAAACCATTGGAACAGCTCAATGGTTCACGTCCTTTGGCCATACTGGTGAAATCACCCAGGATTCTGAGCCCAGGTGGCATGCGCTCTCAATCAATGGCGAAGTGCCTCGCCGGAAAGTTTGATACATGAATCGTCTTGGCTGACAGCGTTGCGCATACGTAACTTTCGGAGCCTATGTGCGTTGGTATATATACACAAAGCTATACATACATCCAGCATCATCCATCATCCATCATCATCCATCCATGCGTGCATGCATGCATACATACATACACACAGATACATTCATTATTACATTGCATTACACTACATATATTACAATACAATACATTCCAATACAATCCAATACATATATTACATGCATTACATTGTTTTACATTATATTGCAATACAATACAATACAGCACAATAGAATACATTACATTACATTACATTACATCACATCACATTACATTACATTACATTACATCATTACATTGCAATACAATAAAATACAGTTACGATACACTACATTACATTACAATTACAATACTCAATACAATGCAATGCAATACATTACAGTACACTACATTACACATTTTTTTGACATAATATATATATATAATCATATTAAATATATTGTTATATATATATATATGTGTGTAACCATCTAATTATAGATATACATCTACAATATCTATATTCATGTGTATATACTATCTATACTATGTATATATATATGTGTGTGTAACTATCTACATTCATGTTTTCATCTATGTATGTGGGTGTTTCTGAGGCTTCTCTCAAGACATGGCCTCGATGTCATGGTCCTGACAGGTGGCTACAAGGCCGACGATGGCCGACGTCAATCTTGGGCGAAGCTTTGGTGAATCGTTGTTCAAAAAACATGGGAAAACCATAGGAAAACCATAGGAAAACCATAGGAAAACCATAGGAAATATGGGATTGAATAGGATTTATATATGGATTTATTGAGTTCTAAGCTCCCATATCATGACGGATGATCCAAATATTGGGTTATATGCAAAAACTTCATCACCCCCAATGGATTATCGCTCCCATTCTATGGTTTCTTGGGGGTGTTTGATATTAGGGGGATGGGATTTTGATTAATTATGTGTCCATATTAATGTCGTAGAGGGTGACAAGATGGGGAGACGCATCAAAAAAAAAATAAAAATGCATCAAAAAAAAAATAAAAATGCATCAAAAAAAAATATAAATGCATCAAAAAAAATGAATGACCATACAGGAGGAAAGGAAGGAAGGAAGGAAGGAAGGAAGGACGGACGGAGGAAGGAGGAGGCGGAAGGAATCTTAAAGGAGCCTTCTTTCCTTCTTAAGGAAGGGAAAAGGAGGCGCTGCGCCCTCCCCCCTGCTCCCCGCACCCGCTTTTACTTTTTTAACCGGCTCCCCTTGCTATATACTTACTATTTCTTTGTTTTTTCATAAGCATCATCCTTTCCTTGGGCTCATTTCAACTTTATTGATGTCCATCGAGACATGTGCCTATGTGCTTCTTTCTTGGTACGCATTGCGGGGGCGGGCGCTGCGCCCTCCCCCCTGCACCCCCCCACCCGCTTTTATTTTTTTAACCGGCTCCCATCTGTACCTACTATTCTTTTGCTTTTTCATAAGCATCATCCTTTCCTTGGGCTCATTTCAACTTTATTGATATCCATCGAGACATGTGCCTATGTGCTTCTTTCTTGGTACGCATTGCGCGCCCTCCCCCCTGCGCCCCCCACCCGCTTTTTTTTTATTAGCATTTCCTTTTTGACGACTACTACTACTGCGACGACGACTACTACTATCTCTATTACTATTACTATTGCTATTACTATTACTATTACTATTAATTACTATTACTATTGCTACTACTTCTACTACTACTATTACTACTACTAACTACTGCTGCTGCTACTACTACTGCTACTGCTACTGCTACTGCTACTACTACTGCTACTGCTACCCCTGCGAGTATTGTTATTCTTACGACGACAACCACATCATCTACTACTACTACTACTACTACAACAACTACTACTACTACTACCACTACTACCACTACTACTACCACTACTACTACCACTACTACTACCACTACTACTACTACTACTACTACTAGTACCACTACTAGTACCACTACTACCACTACTACTACGACCATTACAACCACTATTGCTGCTGCTGCTACTACTGCTGCTGCTACTGCTACTGCCACTGCTACTGCTACTGCTACTGCTGCTACTATATTTTTTTTTTGATACGGATATTTTTTTTTTGATCTAGGTTTGCAGCACGAGACTCAGGAGGTCTCACACAGTGGCATCTGGATATTTTTTTTTGATGCATTTTAATTTTTTTTTGATGCGTGCTGGATATATTTTTTTTGATGCATTTATATTTTTTTTTTGATACGTGTCTCCAGATGTCGGTCACAGGTGGATTCGATTGAGCCTGCGGCAGCCTGCGAGGCCTTTCGGACTTGGGCCGAGCAGACCTTGCGAGAGAAGCCACAGAAGGCCAGCCGTGGCCAGCCGTGGATACGCGCGAGCACAAGCACGGTATTTACATTTGATACCCTTTGGTAAACTCACATAGCTATGGAAAATCACAATTTTA
Organism: Cladocopium goreaui; assembly: GCA_947184155.2. Classification (NCBI taxonomy): domain Eukaryota; class Dinophyceae; order Suessiales; family Symbiodiniaceae; genus Cladocopium; species Cladocopium goreaui. Next base: position 79,754 of record CAMXCT020000473.1, on the reverse strand, counting down.
ATTGGAAAACTCACTATAAATGGTCATTTTCAATAAATTAACATGTTGACCCTGAAAATCAGCCATTTTGAGTGGAAAGCAGTCTTCCAACCCCGACAACTGCCAGGGTCGAAGTGTTAATTTACCGGAGGGTACATTTGATGATGGCCATGGTGATTTTCCACTTCGCTGTTGGATTACCATGGCCTGTCAGATCCGGTTCCGGTGCCATCTGGGTCAGGTTTGTGTGATTGCTGGGGTGAGAGGCTCAGCTGCTTCTACAGTCGTCACGCTACTGTAGGTTGGCTTTGACTGGATGGTGAGTGTCTTCTGGATTGGCACCCCATTTTTTCGCACAAGGCATGCCAAAGGACTTGTTCAAACTCACCATCATCAATCAGAATTGAAAGTCTTAAGATCAAAATGAAGATCATTAACTAATCATCAACTAATCGTTGACAGTAACTCGGTACTATAGATATTATATAATAGATATTTGGATCAATCGAAGGCTACCACTTTTGGGTACCAGATACTATTAATATAAGTACCATTGGTATATCACTAGATATTACCAATATTAAAGTGTATATATATATATAAGTACTAGACATTGGGATAAAACAAGATATTTCTACCATAATTATTGCATTTTGGGATACTCAACTAATCATCCAGTAATAATCAACTATAATCATTAACTAATCATCAACTATAATTATCTACTAGGATCTACTAGGTATTGCTAAACCTTGTTTCTTTTTGGAAGGGTGGGGGGGGGCTGGGGGGACCACTGATCATTCAAGGCCCGAAAAACCGAGCCACCAAGCCACCGAGGCCACTGGCAGTGGAAAGACGGACATCCTGGAGGAGATCCAGAGGCCGGGAAGTAAAGAGGTCATCATTGGTTAGTAGTGGGCTAATAGTGGGTTAATAGTGGGTTAATAGTGGTCAAAAGTGGGCTAATAGTGGGTTAATAGTGGGTTAATAGTGGTCAAAAGTGGGCTAATAGTGGGTTAATAGTGGGTTAATAGTGGTCAAAAGTGGGCTAATAGTGGGTTAATAGTGGGTTAATAGTGGGTTAATAGTGGTCAAAAGTGGGCTAATAGTGGGTTAATAGTGGGTTAATAGTGGTCAAAAGTGGGCTAATAGTGGGTTAATAGTGGGTTAATAGTGGTCAAAAGTGGGCTAATAGTGGGTTAATAGTGGGTTAATAGTGGTCAAAAGTGGGCTAATAGTGGGTTAATAGTGGGTTAATAGTGGTCAAAAGTGGGCTAATAGTGGGTTAATAGTGGGTTAATAGTGGTCAAAAGTGGGCTAATAGTGGGTTAATAGTGGGTTAATAGTGGGTTAATAGTGGTCAAAAGTTGGCTAATAGTGGGTTAATAGTGGGCTAATAGTGGGTTAATAGTGGGTTAATAGTGGTCAAAAGTGGGCTAATAGTGGGTTAATAGTGGGTTAATAGTGGTCAAAAGTGGGCTAATAGTGGGTTAATAGTGGGTTAATAGTGGTCAAAAAAAGTGGGCTAATAGTGGGTTAATAGTGGGTTAATAGTGGTCAAAAGTGGGCTAATAGTGGTCAAAAGTGGGCTAATAGTGGGTTAATAGTGGGTTAATAGTGGTCAAAAGTGGGCTAATAGTGGGTTAATAGTGGGTTAATAGTGGTCAAAAGTTGGCTAATAGTGGGTTAATAGTGGGTTAATAGTGGTCAAAAGTGGGCTAATAGTGGGTTAATAGTGGGTTAATAGTGGTCAAAAGTGGGCTAATAGTGGGTTAATAGTGGGTTAATAGTGGTCAAAAGTGGGCTAATAGTGGGTTAATAGTGGGTTAATAGTGGTCAAAAGTGGGCTAATAGTGGGTTAATAGTGGGTTAATAGTGGGTTAATAGTGGTCAAAAGTGGGTTAATAGTGGGTTAATAGTGGTCAAACGTGGGTTAATAGTGGGTTAATAGTGGGTTAATAGTGGTCAGAAGTGGGTTAATAGTGGGTTAAATGGGTTAATAGTGGTCAAAAGTGGGTTAATAGTGGGTTAATAGTGGGTTAATAGTGTTCAAAAGTGGGTTAATAGTGGGTTAATAGTAGGTTAATAGTGGTCAAAAGTGGGTTAATAGTGGGTTAATAGTGGGTTAATAGTGGTCAAAAGTGGGTTAATAGTGGGTTAATAGTGGTCAAAAGTGGTCAAAAGTGGGTTAATAGTGGGTTAATTAATAGTGGCCAAAAGTGTGTTAATAGTGGGTTAATAGTGGGTTGATAGTGGGCAAAAGTGGGTTAATAGTGGGTTAATAGTGGGTTAATAGTGGTCAGTGGGTTAAAGTGGGCTAATAGTGGGTTAATAGTGGTCAAAAGTGGGCTAATAGTGGGTTAATAGTGGGTTAATAGTGGTCAAAAGTGGGCTAATAGTGGGTTAATAGTGGGTTAATAGTGGTCAAAAGTGGGCTAATAGTGGGTTAATAGTGGGTTAATAGTGGTCAAAAGTGGGCTAATAGTGGGTTAATAGTGGGTTAATAGTGGTCAAAAGTGGGTTAATAGTGGGCTAATAGTGGGCTAATAGTGGGTTAATAGTGGGTTAATAGTGGTCAAAAGTGTGCTAATAGTGGGCTAATAGTGGGTTAATAGTGGTCAAAAGTGTGCTAATAGTGGGTTAATAGTGGGTTAATAGTGGTCACAAGTGGGCTAATAGTGGGTTAATAGTGGGTTAATAGTGGTCAAAAGTGGGTTAATAGTGGGTTAATAGTGGTCAAAAGTGGGTTAATAGTGGGTTAATAGTGGTCAAAAGTGGGTTAATAGTGGGTTAATAGTTGTCAAAAGTGGGTTAATAGTGGTCAAAAGTTGGTTAATAGTGGTCAAAAGTGGGTTAATAGTGGGTTAATAGTGGTCAAAAGTGGGTTACTAGTGGGCTAATAGTTGTCAAAAGTTGGTTAATAGTGGGTTAATAGTGGTCAAAAGTGGGTTAATAGTGGGTTAATAGTGGTCAAAAGTGGGTTAATAGTGGGTTAATAGTGGTCAAAAGTGGGTTAATAGTGGGCTAATAGTGGTCAAAAGTGGGTTAATAGTGGGTTAATAGTGGTCAAAAGTGGGTTAATAGTGGGTTAATAGTGGTCAAAAGTGGGTTAATAGTGGGTTAATAGTGGTTGATAGTGGGCTAAAATCGTGGGTTAATAGTGGGTTAATAGTGGGTTAATAGTGGTCAAAAGTGGGTTAATAGTGGGTTAATAGTGGTCAAAGTGGGTTAATAGTGGGTTAATAGTGGTCAGAAGTGGGTTAATAGTGGGTTAAATGGGTTAATAGTGGTCAAAAGTGGGTTAATAGTGGGTTAATAGTGGGTTAATAGTGGGTTAATAGTGTTCAAAAGTGGGTTAATAGTGGGTTAATAGTAGGTTAATAGTGGTCAAAAGTGGGTTAATAGTGGGTTAATAGTGGGTTAATAGTGGTCAAAAGTGGGTTAATAGTGGGTTAATAGTGGTCAAAAGTGGTCAAAAGTGGGTTAATAGTGGGTTAATTAATAGTGGCCAAAAGTGTGTTAATAGTGGGTTAATAGTGGGTTGATAGTGGGCTAAAGTGGGTTAATAGTGGGTTAATAGTGGGTTAATAGTGGGTTAATAGTGGGTTAATAGTTGTTAATAGTGGGCTAATAGTGGGTTAATAGTGGGTTAATAGTGGTCAAAAGTGGGCTAATAGTGGGTTAATAGTGGGTTAATAGTGGTTAATAGTGGGTTAATACTTGGTTAATAGTGGTCAATAGTGGGTTAATAGTGGTTAATAGTGGGTTAATAGTGGTTAATAGTGGGTTTAATAGTGGGTTAATAGTGGGTTAATAGTGGTTAATAGTGGGTTAATAGTGGGTTAATAGTGGGTTAATAGTGGGTTAATAGTGGTTAATAGTGGGTTGATCGTGGGTTGATCGTGGGTTAATAGTGGTTAATAGTGGGTTGATAGTGGTTAATAGTGGGTTAATAGTGGGTTAATAGTGGGTTAATAGTGGGCTAATAGTGGTCAAAAGTGGGTTAGTAGTGTGTTAATAGTGGGTTAATAGTGGGCTAATAGTGGTTAATAGTAGGTTACTAGTGGGTTAATAGTGGGTTAATAGTGGGTTGATAGTGGTTCATAGTGGGTTAATGGGTTGATAGTGGTTAATAGTGGGTTAATAGTGATTAATAGTAGGTTAATAGTGGGCTAATAGTGGTTAATAGTAGGTTAATAGTGGGTTAATAGTGGGTTAATAGTGGTTCGTAGTGGGGCCCTGATAGACAGTTTAATTTTCCTTTTGGACACCTGGAGGTGCCTAACGGGCACTCATGGAAGATTTGCTTTATTTTTGTTTATTCTTTTCTTCAGAACCTGCAGCTTTCTTCCTCGTGCCTTGGCAGCAGAAAAAATATGTGTATATTGTATCATGTAGCTGGGTAAATTATAACGACCTCACTACGACCTGACTGGAAATCATGGTTAGTAAGGGGAATCATCCCCAAATAGCCTTAATTCAGATTAGTGAATTACTATAATTTGCCCAGACAATGTAGATTTTACGTGACATTTTTGATTGACCAATGAAAACGAAATCATGTGAACGTATTGTGCATTTTGCTTCATGTATGCCTACCTACATGATTCCACATGGCAGCTATACTCTAGACCGAGAACTAGCCCCCCTACATATGTTTGATAGTGCTGGTATATTTACCGTAAAAATGACTGTTTCACTTGGAGATTTTTGTTGCAACATGTTTTATGTGGAGCATTGGGGTGGGTAGAAATAGATGGTGAGCATTTGGGTTTCACCATTAGTTTCTGTTCATAGAAACACCATTTGCAGTAAATAATAACTGTTCACATTTTTTCAGGTGAATGCCAATAGGTAACATCATTCCCCAAGTGAGATTGCTATATGCAAGGTGTTTTATTGGAGTTTGTGTTTTCCCCATTTCAGGTTTTCTGAGTTCTATCAGTGTTTGTTTTGGGCAAGGCTCTTTTGAACTGGTGGAATCAGGTAAGGATTGCACGAAAAATCGATACCTACAGACAGTGGGTGCTGAACCAATAGCGATCAACAGCGCACGAGGATCATCCATTTAACATGTTTTATAGAGAGATGCCAGGATACACACACACATATATATATAAATTTAAATATATATAGTCATATGCTGTGAAGTCATATGCTTAGTGTGAAGTTACAGTTTTAATCAATGGCTTATAGGCCTTAGTTTCGAAGGAACATGCCGGTACTAAGAAAAAAACACACAAAAAGACATGAAAACAAGCATCATCAACCATCACCAAAATTACCAAAGCATTGTGAGCCCATCGTCCGCCGTCAGGCAGGGGCTGGGTCAGGTGATCAATCTCGAGGCTGCGGAGCCACTGAAGAATCATGGGGAATAGATGGACACTGAGGTCTTAAACCATTGCATCAAACGGATTTAAACCGGTGGTACCCCATAAGCATATATAAGAATAAGGGACACCCCGATAGATAGAGTGTTGAACTATGAATCGCAGAAATTGAACTTGACTTGAATTAACTTGGCCGGAGTGTGTTGAACAGTGCTACCAAAACTCTTCTAAGGAGTCTTTAACTACTGGATCTTGGTCGTTGGTTGACATACGTTCGACATACACTTCCAAAACTCTGGAATTGTATAGCTGCTGGTTCTATTATGTTTTACTATTTCATATTCTTTTCAATATATTCAGGAGGCCTTTGCTTGTGCTAATTTCAAAACTCTACGCATGGTGCTCACAGGTCAAAAATGGTTCAACCCGGAGATTTTGAGCTCCAGATACCCCCAGTACTCAAACATGAGATTGGAAAATCACCGACATCATCAAAACCTACCCTCTGGTTATTGAACATAGCCATGGTATAGATGACCCATAGAAATAGATGGTTTAGCTATTAAAAATGGTGATTTTCCATGGCTATGTGAGTCATAACCAGATGGTAACATTGCGACCGGGTTGATGACCGGATTGGCATTGGAGTCCTGACCACGCAGACCTCGGCTCGATTCCAGATTCGGCAGCACAGCAGAGGGGACTCAACTGGCACAATAGATGCAGAACACATCAGTGGAAGGCAGTACATTTGAACGCCTTGGCGTTTATGGTGTTTTTGTTTGAGACTCATGGGGTTTTGAAAAATCAGAAAACAGCAAGTCACGCATTAGATCTTAACGCTGACAGAGGGCGCAGCTGGCCACAGCAACTACTGACCATGGCCAGCTGTGATGTCTCTCCGAAAGCCAAGGCGCAAAAGGCCAGCGACGCTGCTGGTTGGTTGGGTGTAAAAACCACCATGAAATCGGACCATTTCACCTGCGATCTCTCTCTCTCTCTATACATAAATATATTTAAACACATATAGACATAAATAAATAAACATATGCCGATGCATGATGTACCATCATGGTTTGTAGTTGGTGATGTTACCAACCCAGACGTGTTTGGCTGCCTTTGAGGGGTGCACTGTGGCATTCACAATGAGGATGAAAAATAGGAAGTCGGATGGACGGCTACGCCCAGAGAGAGAGAGAGAGAGAAAGAGAGAGAAAGAGAGAGAATAATATGTCTACTTGTGACTAATTAGATTCCATCTATTGGAAGCATCGACGACAAACAGCATTATAGATGGACATGATAAACATAGATGGGACACACCCACATACATTTCATATTCACATATGTATATTATATCTATAAATACATGCAGTATACATAGCAGCCCCACAAAAGATAGCAGCCAGTGATTCGAACATGGTAGTTTGCTGTTGTTCCCCTATATTTTTCATATTTTTAGATATTTTCAAGATGTCCAAGAGATTTTCTATGTTTTCCACTCTTGTTGGTGAACTGCTTTACACACACACACATATATATATATACATATAATTAGATGCGACGTATATACGTATATACAAATATATGTACATATGTAAATACATTTTTATTCACACACATATATATATATATAAATAAATGTGTGTGTGTGTGTAAAGAAATGAGCACACACACACACACACACACGCGTGGAAAGATAGAAGGATAGATATATAGATAGGTAGATAGATAGATAGATTCGATAGATTAGATAGATTAGACAGATTGGAAAGATATATAGATAGATTAAATAGATAGATAGATAGATAGATAGATAGACAGACAGACAGACAGACAGATACACAGACAGATACACAGACAGATACACAGACAGATAGATAGGTAGATAGATAGATAGATAGATTAGTAGATTAGATGGATAGATATACAGATAGATAGATAGATTAAATAGATTAGATAGATTAGATAGATTAGATAGATTAGATAGATTAGATAGATTAGGTAGATTAGATAGATTAGATAGATAGATAGATAGATTAGATAGATAGATAGATAGATAGATAGATAGATAGATAGATAGATTTATAGATAGATAGATAGATAGATAGATAGATAGATTAGATGGATAGATAGATAGATAGATAGATAGATAGATTAGATAGATTAGATAGATTAGATAGATTAGATAGATTAGATAGATTAGATAGATTAGATAGATAGATAGATAGATAGATAGATAGATAGATAGATAGATTGTTAGGTTAATTAGATAGATAGATAGATGGATGGATGGATAGATATATTAGATAGATTAGATAGATTAGATAGATTAGATAGATTGGATAGATTAGTTAGATTAGATAGATTAGATAGATTAGATAGATTAGATAGATTAGATAGATTGGATAGATTAGTTAGATTAGATAGATTAGATAGATTAGATAGATTAGATGGATTAGATGGATAGTTGGCTAAATGGATAGATGGATAGATAGATAGATAGATAGACAGACAGATACACAGACAGATGCACAGACAGATACACAGACAGATGCACAGACAGATAGATAGATAGATAGATAGATAGATGAGATAGATTAGATAGATTAGATAGATTAGATAGATTAGATAGATTAGACAGATTAGACAGATTAGATAGATTAGATAGATTAGATAGATCGGATGGATAGATAGATTGTTAGGTTAATTAGATAGTTAGATAGATAGATAGATAGATTAGATGGATAGATATATAGATAGATCGATAGATAGATAGATAGGTTACTTAGGTGGATAGGTAGATAGATAGATAGATAGATAGGTAGATAGATAGATAGATAGACAGATAGATAGATAGATATATAGTGATAGATAGATTAGATAGATAGATAGATGGATGGATAGATAGAGAGATAGATCGATAGATAGATAGGTAGATAGATTAGATATATAGATTCATATACATAGATAATTAGAAAGATAGAGAATTAGATAGATAGGTATATATAGATAGATAGATTAGATAGATTAGACAGATTAGACAGATTAGACAGATAGATAGATAGATTAGATAGATTAGATTAGATTAGATTAGATTAGATTAGATAGATAGATAGATAGGTAGATAGATAGATAGATTAGATTAGATTAGATAAGATTAGATTAGATAGATTAGATAGATTAGATAGATTGGATAGACTAGATAGATTAGATAGATTGGATAGAATAGAGATTAGATAGATAGATAGATTAGTTAGATTAGATAGATCAGATAGATTAAATAGATAAGATAGACTAGCTAGATTAGATAGATTAGATGGATAGATAGATTGATAGATTGATCGATCGATAGATAGATAGGTTAATTAGATAGGTAGATAGAAAGATAGAAAGATAGATAGATAGATAGATAGGTTAATTAGATAGATTTATAGATAGATAGATAGATAGGTAGATAGGTAGATAGATAGATTAGATTAGATTAGATTAGATAGATTAGATAGATTAGATAGATTGGATAGATTAGATAGATTTTGGATAGATTAGAGAGATTAGATAGATAGATATATTGGATAGATTAGATAGATTAGATAGATTAAATAGATAAGATAGATTAGCTAGATTAGATAGATTAGATGGATAGATTGATAGATATATCGATCGATAGATAGATAGGTTAATTAGATAGGTAGATAGAAAGATAGAAAGATAGAAAGATAGATAGATAGGTTAATAGATAGATAGATAGGTTATGGTCAGTGCCGGAATTATAGAACGGAAGTTGAGGAGGACGAAGGTACGGTTATTTACCGTACCCTGTTGTTCTATAATTCTGTTTTCCTCGGAAGGTATGAAAAAAAAATGTATCTGATCTTCCTCCTAATTTTTTTCGTCGTTCTATAATTCTTGTTGGAGCGCTGTTGTTCTATAATTCTGTTTTCCCCCATTTTTCTCACATTTCCCATTTTCGTTCTATAATTAATTTTCCCCGGGCCCCGTTCTATAATTAATTTTTCCGTCGAACGGAAAAATTAATTATAGAACGGAAAAATTAATTATAGAACGGAAAAAATAATTATAGAACGAAAATGGGAAATGTGAGAAAAATGGGGGAAATCAGAATTATAGAACGGAAGTTGAGGAGGACGAAGGTACGGTTATTTACCGTACCCTGTTGTTCTATAATTCTGTTTTCCTCGGAAGGTATGAAAAAAAAATGTATCTGATCTTCCTCCTAATTTTTTTTCGTCGTTCTATAATTCTTGTCGGAGCGCTGTTGTTCTATAATTCTGTTTTCCCCCATTTTTCTCACATTTCCCATTTTCGTTCTATAATTAATTTTCCCCGGGCCCCGTTCTATAATTAATTTTTCCGTCGAACGGAAAAAATAATTATAGAATTATAGAACCTCTTCCGGGGTCCCAGAAATCCTATAAAATCACCATGAAATCTAAGAAAATCACCGTGAAATCCCATAAAACTATCATGAAATCCCATAAAATCACCATGAAATCTTATAAAAGCACCATGAAATCTAAGAAAAACACCTGGTATATGTGGGAAAAATGGGGGAAAACAGAATTATAGAACGGAAGTTGAGGAGTACGAAGGTACGGTTATTTACCGTACCCTGTTGTTCTATAATTCTGTTTTCCCCAATTTTTCCCACATTTCCCATTATCCTCATGTTATCCTCATTTTATCCTCGTTATCTCATCAAAACCTCATTTTATCATCATTTTATCTTCATTTCCTCATCAAATCCTCATTAAATCTTCATTTTATAGATTGTATATGTACAAATATGCAGTAAATATCATGTCAGTGCCAGAAATTATAGAACGGAGCCAGGAGGACAAAAGTACGGTAAAATACCGTACTTTTGTCCTCCTCCCCGTTCTATAATTAAATTTCCCGACTCCGCTCCGAATCGGAACCCGGAGGAGGACAAAGGTACGGTATTTTACCGTACTTTTGTCCTCCTGGCTCCGTTCTATAATTCTGGCACTGACTGTAATTAGATAGATAGATAGATAGATTGACAGACTAATTAGATAGGCATTGACAGACTAATGAGATTGACCACAATAATCTCAAGATATCCCTATCCGAGGCATTGTCCTGGAAAGTGCCTGAGGTGGACCCGGGTCCAGTGGGCAACCCAATGCCATAAACCTAGCAGTTGGGGATGGTAAACAGACCATCCATAAAAATGGTGATGACTTGGGGATTGTGAAATGGATATCACTAATGACTAGATTTTGAAAAATGATATCCATGTGGTAAAGCGAATATCACTAATATCCATTTCAAAATCTATTATTCGCTTTACCACATGACTGGATTTTGAAATGGATATCACTAATATCACTTGCAAACTTGCTGGCAATTTTTCTTCTGATTTGGATTGATGCTTTTAAACCAAATGGATCCAAATGGCAGATCAATGTGGGGATATCATTCAGATGCAATGGCCAAAGAGAACTGGGCATTTTTTCTTGGGCAGATGTGCGTTGACAAATTCAAGAGACCCAACAGACAACCACCAAAGAGCAATGACGAACGCCCAAGCCTCACTCCTGCAACCGTAGGCGTGGTATATGAACTGTTCCAGCCAACGAGCCTGCCATTTCTTTCCCAGTTTGGATTGCGAATTCCTCGATGTTTTTGCCGTGAATGGATTCGGTTAGGATCTCTGAATGGTTTTCGCATTTGCCAGGATAATTCAGAAACCGATGAAACCCTGCTGCTGGCGGAAAGATTGAGCTCTGCAGTCACTGGGCAGCGCTGGTTGCGCATTTTCCTTGAACAAATCGGTATTGTTGGCATGGTAATTAAGCATATAGATCACTAAAGATGCGCGTGCACACACGCACATACACACATGTATGCAGGCACGAACATACACATAAATATACGTACATATACATATTTTGCATATATATATATATAATAATAGTAAATATAATAACAGTAAATATAATAATAATAATAATAGTAAATATAATACAAATAACATGGTTGAAATGTTCCAACCAGCACCCCAATACACCGCTGCACGCCATGAGGTGAGGGATAGCATCCATGAGCTCCTCCCATCAGCTCTCAGATGCTTGGCTTTGAGCGGTGACTGTCATGTTTGAACGATCGGAGGAGTCAGGACTGGTCAAATCATAACCTGTATGAATATGTATACATATACATATACATATAATTATATATATATGTATTATATATGTATTATATATTATATATGTATTATATATGTATTATATATTATATATGTATTATATGTGCATATGTGCACTATTAAATTGTATCTCTCTATATATATATATATTGCGTATTACGTATATTGGGGATATTGCGGATATTGATGGATTTGAAGAGATTAATTCATAATCTGTATTTTGGATATGCTTGCCAAAACGCCAAAATATATCTTATCTGGTTTTGACATATTAGACTAGGATGTATAGATAGATAATTAGATAGATAGATAGATAGATAGATAGATAGATAGATAGACAGATAGCCAACAGCAAAATATGGTTTTGTCTAGAAACAGTGTGCGCCCCAAATACATCCCATATTAGTAGGGGTATCTACGTAGGGAATGTGAAGACGATAAACATTGGATCAGGGTTCCATTTTTGAACAAACCCATATTGATATTAAACAATCGAAGCTGATTATACTAACGATCTGGGTCAATGCTACTTAGGACTTACTTAAGATATATCTAGGAGTAGGCCTTCTAATTCTAAGTGTGTAGTTTTTGTCATTTTTTTAAAGGCCCGCCCTGCGCGCTGTAAGTGTGTGAAAAGCAGCTAAGTGGGCGGTGAGGGTTGTTTCCATTCAAGAATCTCCATGCACCAACTGCCATAGCCCCTTGAAACCAACTATCAGCCCCGCAAACTAGGTAACTAAGACAAACTGCGACAAAATGCATCAAAATCAACGATTCATCAACTTACCTATAAACTCCTGTCATCAACTATAATTGACTGGTTGGTGGTTTGGTACATTTTTTATTTTTCCATATATTGGGAACAATAATCCCATTTGACAAATATTTTTCAGAGGGGTTGAAACCACCAATTACTTGAATTATTGAGTCTAAATTCCCATGGCGGCCACTCCCTCGTGGACTCTCGTTGACATCCGGAGGAGACGCAACGGCCGCCACATTGCAAAAGCTGTCGGTGGCACCCTGGCTACAGTGAAGCGCCAATGGCATGCAACGGCTGCGGGGCATAATGTTTTTTGTTTAATATGATACAACTACATCAATAAATATAGAATAGATAAATAAATACACATAATATATATATATATTATGTATGGGATTATATGGGTGTATGTATATCTTTGTGAAGAAAGAACATCGTTAAAAAAAATGGCAGATGGGCAATATTGCATAGCCAGTGCATTGTAGCCATTGTTATTCTAGTCATTGGGTTCGTTAATACCCATCAACTGTAGCGTGTAGATAATATTTTCTATAGCCATTTGTTGCCATGTTCAACCAGCTATAGACCCTTTTGAGCCGGGATGGAGCCGCTATCGGAGTCATCATTGGACAAGATTTGGTTGATATGGAACGCGTTGCCACACTTCCATATCCCCATCATTGCGATATATTTGTATTTTGTACAAATGCTTAGTTAGCGTCATTCGCAAACGATAATTTTTGGTATTTATGACGACAGGCCCAGAAATTGCATGAAACTATATCATTTCTACGGGGTACCACGGTTTTCATTACAGTAAAGAACATTGTTTTTGCTACAACATGACTCTGAAACCATGTTTTATTGAGATAATTTACAAGAAAATCTGGGGGGGAACTATTGACTATGGTTTCCCCCCGAAATCTTGGGGCGGCTTGCAAACTTCCCCTTACAGTAACCTTCAAAAAGATCGAAAAGTCTTTGCCAAGATATTGGCGAGGATGTTAGTTATGCATAGTTGTGCTAATCTGCTAATCTCATCTAATCTCCACATTTCCAAGGTATTATATAGATGTGACTGGGGTTTAAGATCTCCAACAAACACTCCATTTGCCTCCTAGGTCCTAGGCCCCGCCCTGCCGCCCTGCGACGTCTTCCGAGGTGACCCTAAAGATGTCAAACTTCCTTGACAGGCCACGTGACCCAAGCCCAAAATCAAAGGCATTTTTCGGGATGTCATCGGGATATGATGGGCATATACTTGGTATAATCAGGTTAAACAACGAAAACAACATCAGTTGAGGTACAAGCATTACGACCCCTATGGTTATATAATGGTAATCACTATGATGAATATGTGGTTAACAATATATTTATAGGCTAATAATGGTTAGTGGTTAATGGGATATTTCATAGAATAGTTACCAGTCGATAACTCGATGGAGCTTGGGGCAGGGTGACCGGGGTTGACCGGGGTGACCCGACAGGATGGAAATGCAGGCTTTGGACGCCTCTGTCACAGAGGTGCCGAGAGAAGATGAGACTGCCATTAGCGTGGAACCTTTGGTCATTGGAACAGTATATTTACTATGTATATATATACACACCATATACATATATATGTATATATATAGTATATATATATAGAGAGAGAGAGCAAATATATATATATACTATATAGATATTATCTATATACCATATATCCCACACATATATATATATATGTATACTAAATATTTTTGTTTTTACCCTATTCTATCATACTTGTGGGTTCATTACAGTGATTTGGTGAATCATTATATATGCACGGAGTATTGTAGGATTGTAGGATATTTATATATTCATAGTGTATCCCATCCGATACGGTATATTGTAGTGATGAGGACGTATTATGTTATGTATCCTCTGGTAATTTAACGTAGCTATGGAAAATGGACGAACATGGCCCCCTGATAGATGATTTGCCTACTAAACATGATGGTTTTCCATAGTTATGTCAAGTTACCAGAGTGTGAGGGACCTATACTTACTATAGTGATTTGCTTGGTTGATATATCGACCAGATTCCCAGATGACTATAACGGTAGTGATGCGTCTCGCTTAGCGGCTTAGCTATTGTGTTTTTCTATACCTTGGCCATGGCTGGTGCCACAGATGGGATGTTGATATCTCCAGCAAAACATCACCTGCCAAATTGAGAAACAAATTGATACAAACCTCATTGTTCCTATTAGTTCCTATCAGTTCCCATGTTTTTCAATGGCGGAGATCTATACCATCTCAGCGACAGGGGAGCAGCTGTTTGAATGGTCCCATGAGCGGGGCGGTGTGCGGGACCCAGTTGTGTCGAGGCCATTCAAGATTGGCAATAATCAATAGTTAGTTCATGAAACATATATTATCAATTGCAACATGTTGCAACTAGGCTAACTACAATTTAGATATATAATATTATATTATGTTATATTATATTATATTATGTTATGTTATATTGAACCTTGTAGATATAACATTATATAACCATTTAGAATTGGAAATCATGAAACTTTCACTGTGCACATGGGTGGGTACGCTGATTACTCAAAACCTGGCCATTGATGATTATGTAATTCATAGCTACGATCGATTTAGCAGAACTTTGTGGCTAACATTTCAGTGGTCGCATGCCGTAGGCCAATATAAGACCATAATTAAGAATATATATATATATAATATGTAAATATTTGTGTATATTATATATACATGTATATTACTATACAGTTTTTATGCATTATATAATATATGCATCAATGCACAAATCCATTAAAACAAATATAGGGCCAAGCGCCAAGCGGTAAGAACCCAGTGACTTTCCGGTCTTAAAGCTTAAAGCCATGCTGTTCGCATCAGAGTAGATACTGTAAATATTACATTGCGTGTTTGCGATTGGCTAGAATGGCTAGCTAGATGCAAATCTTTCTGGGTTTAGTTCCCGTTTTTCCGGGTCAATTCTGTTGGTTACATCCCCGTGTTGCTTGAACACCCGGCTTTCGGCTTTTTGGAATCAGACCTATATAATAACTAGAAATCATCGCAATGATCCGAATAAAACATCCTGTACCTCATCGTACCGACCTCAATTGCGGAACCCGATTTGGGATGATTTGGGTGGGAAATGATGGGAAATGTCAGGAGCCCGCGGAGCATGAACAGCCTCTTAGATAAACCCAAGCCGACCGTCTCGGTTCCTTGGATGCCTCATGATGCGGCCGACCGATGAGAATATCGCCCAAACATGGCGGATTTAAGCCAGACATGTGGGTAATTTATGGTAATTTGGGATAGGATTAGGATAATATAGGGGGATGATATGGGGATTAGACAACACTTAACGCGGGATATAACTATAGAGGGAAGAACAAACACGGGATATGATGGGTATGTATCCATTGATTTCTCTTTAAATTGTCCATCCTTTGAAAAGACAGCCCGATTATCCCTGCATGTTTACCCGGGGTTTGTTCCTTTTGATATCCGCAGAATTGGAAGATTTCAGTCCTCAGCAGACTAGTTGACCGAAGCTGGGACGACAAGCTGCAGCCTGCTGCCCCAATGGCCCCTTTTGAATGGTGGGCATGTCATTGGCTACAGAGGGGATGATCATTGCAGGAGTTGACCCCTCAGGCCCTAAGGGATACAGATGAATGCAAATGGATCCAACGCAAAGTGGACCATTTGTTGCAGTGGGATTTTTTTGGGCTTTGCCTAAGCATTTTTTTTCACTTGGACTCCTGTTTTTTTGGATAAATAGTAGATTAATAATGATTAATATAGATTAATATAGTGAGAAATCAACATCATTATGATATATTATAATACAATGAACCAATGGATCATTTTGAATATGAACCAATGGAGCTGAATTGGATCAAAAATGGATCCTATTCTGAATGGTATCCTACTGTTTAGGTATCCCCAGCCGAGAATTTTGCCTTCGCCGCTCAGGTGGCTTCCGTAGAGAGGACGGAAGCGGCCGATGGATTTTTTGCTGAAGATATTAACCATCAACCATCCATTAACCATCCATCAACCATCCATTGGGTTAACAAAAAAACATACAAGAAAACAGTATTCCAGGTATATTCCAGGTATTAACCATCAACCATTATGAAGCCATAAAGCCATAGTGACTAGAGAGTAGTCAGTGGATTTTCACGACATTCGCTGGCGAGGATAATAGACAGCTGTGTCATGCTCAGAGGGACACTGCAGCTGCGAGTTGACTGCTGTAGAAAGCTTTCGAACTGATTATTTCAATGGACTTTGGACTCCAATTTTTTTCCAACTGTTGGACAGCAAAATTCCTTAGTGGATGTCAATATACAATGATATTTACTGTAAAGGCGATGGACCCACATCATATGCGTATGTTTATACCACCTGTATCCTATAGAAGCATTTACTGCAGAAACATATTCACGGATAATTCATCAGAGGGTTTATGTGTATTAACATTGCATAGAAAAACTGAGTCATGAAACCTCGGGCGAACTAACATAGCCCAATAGTTGATTAGTTGATTAGTTGATTTACCTCTAAAAAGCGGTGATTTTCCATCGCTCTTCTTCGTTAGAGGGTCATTCCATCGAATTCCTCAATTTTTCATGGTCAAACACGAATTTTCGGTCAAATTTTCCAGTTTTTGACAAAATTTGATGCCCAGATGCTTCATGTATGGTATATTTACCTATATTTACCTACATGACTGGGTGATTTTTTGTTCGGGCAAATGTTGTAAAATATGTCATGGTTCGCATCTGGGATGGTTTTTTTCGGCCACTGAGGTGATGTTGTACATGTTTCATCTGGGCGCTCAGGCTCACCAAAACCAGGACAGCCAGTTGGGGTCAGAAAAATAGCTACGAATTCATATTATGGCTTTATAATGGTTGATGATGGTTAATACCTGGAATGCTTTGTAATTGTTATATATGAATGGATGGTTGATGGATGGTTGATGGTTAATTAACGTTTAATACCTGGAATATCCTGGAATACGGTGATCACTATAAAAAAAGAATAGTTGTTAATGGCCATAAACATGGATATGATATAACCTCTATAACTATAGATAACTATTCGTCATATATATTTATCACTTGTAACTCACAGGAAATGCACCCGTTACATCTCCAAGCTTCAAATCAGTGTGGAATGTTCAGATTCACTTGCAGGTCTTCTTGCGTTTAATGATAGGAAACGCAATAATTAACACCAATTAATAATGTTGAGGAATTTACAAACATCGTCAATACCGTAAAAAAAATAGCAAATTACCCTCTGGTAAGTTAACATAGACCCTGGATGACCCTGGCAGTTGTCGGGGTTGGAAGATTAGTTTCCATTAAAAATTGGTGATTTTCAGGGTCTATGTTAATTTACCAGGGGGTATCATAAATTATCACAATAAGAGTATGATTTTCCGTAGTTGTTCACTTTCCGCCAGGAGAGAAGGCTTCGCCAGCCACCTATCAGTCCCTCGAGATTCAGGTTGTGCCGCACATGCCTATCCGAGGCGCCGGGTAGATGAAGTTCCTACAGAAATAGGATGGGTCAGATGATGTCAGATGAAAATGAAGATTTTGTGATGTTAAAAGCAGCGCTTTTGTATGCTTTTGTGCCAATTTCAGAGGTTTTGAAATTGAGGAGTGATATATTGGCGGCGGTGGCAGGCAACAGGCCGGCCACATCCACGGTATCCCCGTAGCCGCGCCATTGATCAATCCCCTTGTTTTCGTTGATTACCCTCTGGTAATTTAACATACTAGTAGCTATTGAAAATGACCATTTATAGTGGATTTTCCCATTGAAAATGGTGATTTTCCATAGTTATGTTAGTTTACCAGAGGGTAAACATTCTGAAACCATGGTTGTAGTGACCGCCAATAAGATTGGAAAAAATAATGTCCCAGTGGGAACGAATATACAATGATTCAGAAAGAAACACAACGAATTCATGTAGCATTGATGTCATATTTGTGAAAAATACTGGTACCAGTATACCCAAATCATATTTTGAAATCATGGCTATGTGGCCCCTGAAATATCTGAAAATCATCGCCAGGGCACCAGCGATCCGCCGTGCCAGGAGGCAACGGAAGCAACGGAAACAACGCCATTGCGACGGCCGCCAAGACGCGAAAGGCGGTTTCGGTGCAAGGCCCGGCGAGAAGATCGACGCGATGTGGTTTGGGGAATGTGACTGGGGGCCGTGACTGGGGAACATGATTTCATAAAATTCCATAAACCAATGGTATACTAATGATGGTATGATTACTAATGATTATGGTATGATTACTAATATTTTATGGTATGATTAAAATTCCATAATTATGGTATGATTATACTAATGATACCAACGGTATAATATAGTAATAATACGATCAACTCCCACCATTTGCCCCCGCTTCTGGAAGAGTTCGACGGGATCATTATCATCATTATCATCATCACCATCACGATCACCATCACCATCATCATCATCATCATCATCATCATCATCATCAACAACAACAACATCATTGGTATGATCATGTATGATCATCGTCGTCTTCTAACATAATAGTGGAAATCGGTTCAAAATGCACTGTTCCAGCACTTTTGGTTGCACTAACAGTTCAAACAGAATCCTAACAAACCGTTGCAATTTTGTTAGAACAAGCAGCTCTAACAGCATCCTAGCAAATTGCTGCAAAAAGCACCCACCCACCCCGCCTTAAACCCCACCTTAAACCATGATAATTGGATGATCTTGGGCGCAGCATGAACATCTTGCGCAAGGTTGTATGAGCGTTATCATCGCCCCATCCCACCCCACCCCTCTGATCCAGCATCAAAGTCTTGTGCAAAGTCGGGTGAACGTAAGCATGCCCCCACCCCACCCCACCCCATGTAATATCTTGCGCAAGGTCCAGGCAACGTGGCCGAAGGAAGGCTATAACATCCCCACCCCACCCCATGTGAGCATAGCATCAACATCTTGTGCATGGTCGAGGGAACATGGTCGAGGGAACGTTAACATCCCCACCCCATTCCACCTCACCCCATCCTACCCGAACAAATACCGTCTCAGAAACTACCAAGGATTCAGAAACTACGTCTCAGAAACAATATATATATATATACGATTCAGAAACTGGAAATTCAAGATTCAGAAACTACGTCTCGGAAACTGCACATTCACGATTCAGAAACTGTGCTGGCCCGACTCAGAAACTAGGAATTCAAGATTCAGAAACTACGTCTCAGAAAATGCAAATTCACGATTCAGAAACTTTGCTTGCCCGATTCAGAAACAAGAAATTCAAGATTCAGAAACTACGTCCCAGAAACTCAACATTCACGATTCAGAAACTTGGCCTCCCTATAGAGATGAGTCAACGAGCTTGGGGACCTGCCTAGGTTGGAATGGCTGTTTGGGCGAGGAGCCTGGGGATTCAATTGGTGGGACCTGGTTTGGGAACGAGGGATCAATGGCTGGACCAGCGTTATCATTTTTTTTAACCGGGGACTACTGTCATTATATTATATGTATATCACACATATATATCATATATATATATAGCCATCGATTTTTGTTGTGATTGTGATTCTTGTCATTTTGTTAGCAGTATATTCTTGTCATTGTTAGCCACGGCTTCTTTCTTTGCCGCTTTCAATTGGATGGCCTTCCGATGTGAGGATTTCCCAGCCACGTATAGCCTGACCGGATGGTATCCCATGATATCCCATTAGATATCCCACTAAGAAGTATTTGCCCATTGTTCATTGTTAACCAAAAAAGGGAATCATATGATAAAACTCGCTATGTGGTAAACCATGGTAAACCCAATAATGAAACCTACCATGCAGTTCCCACATTAATGCATACCCTCTGGTAAACTAACGTAACTATGGAAAATCACCATTTTTGATGGGAAAACTCACTATAAATGGCAATTTTTAATAGCTTCTTGTTGGGAAGTCACCGGTCCGGCAGGAAATATTCCTGCCGATCCCCGTAAACACTCCGTGCGCGGAACCGGGGTGATGGCTGGGAAATTGGCTGATCCGGCAATGCCCAAAGGGGCCACCATTGGGAAGATGAAGAAGGATCTAAGATGATCTAAGTTCCCAACTCGGTTAAACTTTACATTAAATTGGGAAGATGAAGAAGAATCAAAAGTCCCATTCCCTTTCAGCTGTACATTCAAGTGCGAAGATGAAGAAGGATCTTATTTCTCACCACCGTTAAACTTTATATTGAAATGGGAAGATGAAGAAGGATCTAAATTCCCATCCCCATTAAACTTTACATTCAATTGGGAAGATGAAGAAGAATCTAAATTCCCACCCCCGTTAGACTTTACATCCAATTGCTGCTCCGGGCAAAGCCCAGGCATTTTCCGGATGTATATATATATATATATAACTTGCAACATCATACGTTTTTTTTTTAACGCCCGCCTTTTTTTTTTCTGGAAGGATCATGAGGTGCATATTAGGGATGTTCCAAGGCGCCGGTCCATTGATGAGTCGGCAGGCGCTCCATGAAATGGCTGGGGCCGTTTTGGACACCGGAACTGAGCACTAAAAAAGGCAATCCCCAAGAACAAATTGAACAGTTTCCAATTGCATGTGTATATAGTTGGTTTATATATGTTTATATGTTTTATTATGTTTTTTGCCATCGTTGCAATGTTAAATTATCACAACATTGTTCTACTTATTTTCGGGATGGGAATTGAAGGGGGGAACAGGGTCTTGCTCCGCACCTGGATGATTCTATTGTGCGTGACCCTCCTATTTTGGTGGCATTGGTCATAGAATCCTTGTGAACCTATTGCCAATGCGACTTGCTTGGATTTAGGCATTCAGTGCCGGAGTTGGCGTTGCCAAATATGTGTTTTTTTTTGCATCTCTGGGTGGGGCCCCATGACGACTACAAGGACTGAAGCATGGATACGTTTGGGGCAGTATAGCGGACAGGATAACAGTTGGAACCCCAAAAAATGACGTGTACTGTAGAAGGAAACATGGATTCAAAAGGTGTGCAAAAGGTTTCTGCTTCCCCAAGCATTCTCCTCCCCCAAGTGCATGAACACGGTTCGTTTTATACTTAATTCTTCTTTTAGGGTGTGGTTCCAGTTATGATTGGATATATGATGTATACATGACCATACTTTCAGGCAACCCTTTGCCCGGGGGCGTCAGGGGTGTCCAGCGACCAATTGAAGTCCAAGAGTCCTAAGCTTGAAAAGACACTTGGGCAGCAAACATGAACTGATTCTAAGCTTTATAATACATATGGTGTTAGGTCAATAATTTAATGTGATTTATTTACCATTAAATATGGGGTTACATTTACATATTACATATTATATTGGTTTTCTATCACCAACCGATACCCTTGCGTGCCCATTTGTTCCATTTAAACAATGATGATTTAATCCAGTGGATTTGGGGTATCAACCGACTGACTGGTTGGGTTTTTGGGCGTTTGTCGTTGGAAATATTAAATGGATGGAACTCGTTGGAAAATGGATGAGATGGAAAATCTTTACCCTCTGGTAATTTAACATAGCTATGGAAAATCACCATTTTTAATGGGAAAACTCACTATAAATGGCCATTTTCAATAGCTATGTTAGTTTACCAGAGGGTAAGGATTCTTTTTGATGATTGATGTTTTTTGGATTTTCTGAATTGGGGGATCTTCCATGATGTTCCATGACATGTCAGATTTAAGGGTGTGTTGGCCATGTAGGATCCTGGGATCTAGGCATGCTGTAGCCAAGGCATCCTTGGACGGCCCACCAAAGAAGGGTAATTCTTAGATGTTCTTAGTAACTTAGTATATAACTTACAACCATATTAAACAGTATTAAACCAACATTTATCTAATTACCAACTGCATCTATTATTTATTTGTCTGATGAAAGTATATTAACCATTATTAAACCATATATTCTTGGATGATTTCTGAGAATTTTACAATAAGCCATGCCTCTGACTTGGACGGACTCAGGATGGGCATGAAGAGTCTAGAGACGCGCCTGGCTCGCGAGCTCTTCAAGACGGCCAAGAAGACCGGAACGAAGGCAGTGGGAGAGGATGGCAGTCGCTCCTGTCATTCGCTCCTGTTACCCTCTGGTAAACTAACAGTTTGCTATGGAAAACCACCATTTTCAATGGGTAAATCCACTATTTCAATGGCCATTTTCCAGTTCGCAAACTGTTAGTATACCAGACCGGGTATTTTTCGATGATTTTCCATAGGGAACATCAGGGAACCAGTTCGGAAAGCCATGGGCAACCTGACATGTTTTTTACCCAAAATGGTCATTTCCATCAAGGTACGGGCCAAAACTGGGCCAGTGTCAACCTTTCCAACGCTTTGTTTCCAAGAAAATATGGTTTTTAATTGTGGGACCGTGGGGGGAAACAGTTCTTAGATTGTCTCGTTTTTCTTTGGTATCCTTTGATTTCCTGTGGTTTCCACGTTTTCTCTGGTTTAGGGCTGGGTGGATTCTATGGTGTTCCTTTGGTTTCCCTTGGTTTCCTTTTTTTCCTTTGTTTTGGGAGAAACAAAGGAACAGAAAACCCAAGGAAAAGACACACCAAAGGAAAGTCGGAGGCTATCAGCCCATAGGATGCATCAATCATGCCTGTTAGGCTGCATTTGAATAGAAATAGATTCAAATAGATGTTCCCAAATGGTGACTTTCAGCTGTGATTACCAGGTGCCATGGAGTTTTTTTTTGGGCGTTCCTTTTCATACCGTTGATTTTCTGCGGAGTTGCGCAGGGCTTCAGTTGGGCGGAGGATTGTTCGTTGTCTGCCATCTCTCGGCAAGACTCCAGACCACATGCGACTGGGCTGCGATACAGCCAGTTATATAAATGGCACCATTGGATGTTTTGGGTATGGTATGGGTATGGTATGGGTATGGTATGGGTCAAGTCATTATTATTGGATGCCTTACTACTGTAGAAAATGGATGAAAATGGATTGAATTCGGTTGAATAGACACTCAACATCACTCAACAACTTCACTTATCATATTTAGGACTTTTCTAAGCCGAGAACGGACCCAACGTTGGCCGTAAAAACTGAACCAGGTGGCCGGCTTGAACAGCGAGACGGAGCAACGCCAGGTCGCGAAAATCCACGTGGATTTTCTCATTTTGGATGTGTAATAACTAGTTTATAGGTGATATATATATCTATAGTTTCTATGGGTTTATAACATTTTATAGCCAATCTATAACTGGGGGGGCACCACCAAGTTAAGTTTGAAAGTTGATGCTTAGAATCAAGATGTGTGGAACTGCTGGGGAGCTTGGAAAAACGTGGCATTGCTCGCTGTGGAAGGCACCTATGAGGCGGGGTCTGAGTAGAGAGTTTCTCGGCCAGATTTCAGATTTGGGTACTTTGCCGGTTTTGAAATGGCAAATGGGTATGTCTCAAAATGGGGATATATATATATAATATATATAATATATATATATAATATATACACCCCACAAAGTTGATTTTGACTTGATTTTAACTGGTTGGATAGATGATAGTAAACCGATTGACTTGTGATACTATGTTTTCATGTATTTTCTGATAAACTCAACTTTCCAATTGCGGATTTTCTTGATCGCAACTCCTATGCGGCAGTACTTGTACTGGGATTTTGTGTGATTTCAGCTGATCCCAGACTTGGCGGAATTGTACAGGACACTGCTTGGGTAAATCTCGGTTCGGCAGTTTAATGGCAGAGTATCAAGAAATGAGCCATGCATATCATGTCACGACCCCCCTCCAAATATGTATATATATATTATTAGATATAACATTTTTCTCCTACCTTCTTGGGACACACACACACACACACTGGTGTACATATATATATATATATCATATCTATATATGTGTAGTATTGTACAGTTATATAATACACACACGTATATATATATATACATATGTGTGCGTATAGTATTGTATAGTTCACGGGCAAGACGAGGTGTTTGGCCGTATAGTTAGTTATTATTAGTTGTCCTGTTGGAACTTTGAACGCAAATCTGCGCAAACAGTGCGCAAATCTTGTAAACATGCCAGATTGGCACATTTGGATCAAATGTTCAGAAATCAAGTGGCGCAAGAACTTTTGGTTGTCATTTAGACATGAGTAATCAAGATTGCCTGTGGAACTAGCTTGAGTGTCAGGTCAATAAATTCTGTTCCATGAATTAGAGACACCAACATGTTTTGCAACTTTTTGCTACATATGCACACACACACAGAATATATTGTTCCTGCTCATCCGCCCCACTATTCAGGCATGGTCCCACCGACCTGCCCCTAATGACAAAAATACATGCAACTTTTTCCGTCGTATTGTAAACATTGCAGTTTGTTGATCCCCAAATGCTCCAAACCACAAACAAAATGTACGCAAAAAAAACGCAAAAGTACGCAAATAATCCGCAAAAATACGCAAAAACCCACAAAAGTAAGCAATTTGCAATTTCTGCACTTTTTGTTTTGAACAATGGACATAATTCCACACAATTTCTGTTTTGGTGGGCTTACCAACCAAAGCTTTCAATGCACAATACGCGCAATACAGGGAGCAAAGGCTCATATTATAGTCTCGACTTGGTGATAAAAGTATGATCAGATTGGGACTCGAATTTGCATGCATGTCACAATGCATCAATCATTGCTACCTGTGTGACGCTATGATATGACATGGTATGACATTTTTAGCCCAAGTTCAGTGGTATAATGACATGGTGTGGAAAAGCCTGTTCAATTTTGTTTTGGAACGTTCAGTTTTGGCGGGGAACGGTCAAAACGGCCCAAACGTGCAATAGTCCAAACGTACAAATATTATGGAACTTTTGAAGGTCCAGGTATATATATTTATAGTGGTAGTTAAATATGGATGCCAAAACGAAGATTCCAAGTCAAAATTTCCAATGAGCGCCTTGTGACTCCTGCGCTTAACTTCCACTGAGGAGCCTACCGACTTCGCAGTCGTCTGGCTTCAGGCTCTTGCGTGGCACACCACAGGTGCCAGTGGCTGGTGACTCAATGGTGAATCATGGTTAATAAGAGAAATCATCCCCAGTGGTGGCCTTAAGTATCTTAATTCAGGTCAGTGAATTATTATTAATAAATGCCCAGTGTGACTTAAGTCTCTTGAAATGGGGTGTGGCGAAAGGCAAGTTGCTATGATCCTCGAACAAATGTTGAATCTCTCCATTCAAAATGACCTCTTTTTTAGGGACAGATCTGGGGTGGTGAATGCTGAACTGCTTGGTGCTCATATTTTTTCACAAGCAAATTGTAGATGATGATCCCCACTAAGTAATGACTACATACATGTGTATATATATATATACACACTCTGGTTATTTGACATAGCCATGGAAGCCATGGCCCATAGACCATAGAAATAGATGGTTTTGCTATTGAAAATGGTGATTTTCCATGGCTATGTGAGTCATAACCAGATGGTATATATATATATATGTGTGAGTGTGTGTGTGTGTGTGGGTGTGTAGAATGTTTTTCTGATGGGTTTAATTCAAACCATGGTCCCTTGGGTCTGTTTTCAGAATCTTGTGGATTGGCCTTGTGATGGCCAGGCGCCAGCGAACAAGCCACTGCACCCGGAGGCAGAACACGGGTCTTCGGATCTTTTTTTGGCAGACAGCATTTCGATTTCTTCCTGCTAAGTGAAGAATTCTCGCATCTTGCACCTTTAGTATCTTGCTCAAAATCATCAATCACCACATATAGCAGTTTGTACACCACATGCCAAGCATTCAATCACCACATGCCAGTCATCAGACTGGTGGAGTTTTCGTCGGAAAATTCCAGGTGCCCTCTGGTGTGGTGCCGGAGATGGTTACCGGGCCGCTGCTACCAGCCATCCCCAGCCAAGACTTGATGCCAGAGGCGGGAGCGTAGGGCAAAATATGGCTGTGGGTTTGCCCTGGTTGACCCGGCCTGGTAAACGTTTACAGTTTGCGAAC
The DNA here is from genome assembly GCA_947184155.2 of Cladocopium goreaui. NCBI lineage: Eukaryota > Dinophyceae > Suessiales > Symbiodiniaceae > Cladocopium > Cladocopium goreaui. The sequence goes on along the minus strand of CAMXCT020000473.1, from coordinate 53,435 downwards.
TGGAAAATGGCTATAGAAATAGTTGATTTTCCCATTAAAAATGGTGATTTTCCATAGTTATGTTAGTTTACCAGAGGGTATAGCGGGAAAATGTGGGAAACTTTCAGGGGACCAGTGGAAAGAAGAGATGTTTGAGGAAAATGAGATGAACAGATGCAGGAAATCAACATGTTGAGGAAATTCAACGAGCGTCACCACCCCCAAAATTTGTGACACATATTAGCTTTTGCAAGATGTCTCTCACATCAACTGAATCAACCTCTTGAGAGAAGGCAGACATGCTTGACTGATACGGATATACGGTAGGGATGTAAACTTGACATGGCTGAGCCAACAAAAATGGAGGATACAACCGCCACACACAGGACTTGACCAAACTAAATAGGAACGGGCAATGATAGGCACCCCGGAAATAATTACACCAGCAAAAGGCCCCAAACAGTGTGAGGGGTAGGAAGCCAGTGTACCAGATACAAGCAGCAGTAGTCTCACAAGGACCTGTGCGAGATCATACAAAGACCTTTTAGAGGATTCCACCAGGACCTTTACGAGATCTTTTCACAAGGCAAAGATCTTGACCAAGATCTTCATGCCAGGACCTCCAAGAGAATCCCACGAGTTCGTCATAAAAGGACCTGCATGGACCTGCTGCTGCTGGAGAGGATCTCACAAGATCTTGGCCACCAGGATCTCCACAAGATCTTCTGACAAGGACCTGTACAAGATCATGCCAGAACTTGTTAGAGAGGATTTCACCAGGATCTTCACAAGATCATGCAAGGACATCTCCGGGCCTATTGGGGGATCCCAGCAGGATCTTCACAATTTCCCTTGGGCAAGAACACGCAAGGACCCCTTAGCAGGATTTCACCAGGATCTTCATAATAGTGTGAGGGCCCCCCTCCCCCCTCAACAATTTGCGTCTACTGAATAAACGATCCTTTTAGACGACCCCCCCTCAACAATATTTTAGGATAGTCAACTTAAGTAAGGATTTCAATTGAAACCAATGGACTTTCAATTGATTTTCGATTTGCTTTCAATTGGTTTCAATTTACTTTCAATTTATTTCCAATTGATTTCAATTTACTTTCAATTTATTACCAATTGATTTCAAATTACTTTCAATTTAATTCCAATTGATCTCAATTTACTTTCAAGTGATTTCCAATTGATTTTCAATTGGTTTTAATTGATTTCAATTTATTTTCAATGATTTCAATTCATTTTCAATTTACTTTCAATTGATTTCCAATCAAGCCTTAGCTATGGATCTTGGTCACTCATAGGAAACGCTATCTAAAGTAATTAAAGGTGGAGAAAGGGTTTTTCTTTTTTTTTCACTCGCAAAAGGTGGTGTGCACAATAGTGTACCATCCAAACAATTATATTATTGAGTATCTGGGCCACTCGTGGGGTACCCCCTTGAAGAATTGTCTGGATGTTGTTTTTTAATAAGGGTTTAATAAGGCATCTAAGAATTTATACTATTTGGAAAACCTTGCATTTTAAGCTTTGACATGGATATGGCTTTCTAAAGTAAAGGTGCCAGCTTTACCCAAAGAAAGGTGGAGAAAGGGTTTTGTTTTTTTTTAACACCCAAAAGTTACAGTAATTAAGTAATTTTATTGAAAAGGGTAATTAATTAATCATGTTTTTCTTTGACCATTTTTTCCCCCGGAAAAAATTGGATCTGAGAAAAAACTTTCCACAATAGAGGCCCACCCCCACCATCCCACAGGATACTGAATTATTTTGGAAAAATCCCACAATGGTGCTCCATCACACTAATCGATAGCCAACATTATATATAATATCTTCTCACAAGCACCTCTTACAAGACCGTGGTCAAGATCTTCATGTCTTACGGACCGCTAAGATTGCACCATGAAACAGGTGCAAGATCGTCATAGAAAGACCTTCCAGAGAACTGTCAAACTGTCATAAGATTTCTTTACCAGACCAGAATCAAAGAGAATCAGCTAAAAGCAATATCGCGCCACAACGAGAGCGATCCGACCCACACAAAGTGCCGAGAGGTTTGCGCGAGCGATGGCAAAATTCGCACCGCGCCACAGCGAGAGCGATCCGACATGCACATAACCACAAGAGGGTTGAGCGAGCACGGGTTTGATTTTCACAAAAAAATGCGCGCACCACGAAAAATGAACATTGAAAATGCCAAACGCGAGGTCTCAGCAACTTTTTTGTCGAGGTCTATAAAGTAAGTATTGCGCCTGCCACGAAAAATTAGCCCGAAGTGCCGCACCTGCCACACAGAAATTTCATCATGTCCAGAATGACAAAAGACGACAGTTTCACAAAACGAGATTTTCGACCCTTTCAAAACGTGGTCCATGCTCACCAAATACCTGGCCCACCATCAAAAATGACTTCCAAAACCACCTCTCTTTTTGACCCACTGCAGAAAGTGCTACGCCTGCCACGCGGACGAAAAAAAAGTCCGATGTCCTGCACCTGTCCGTTAACACCTACCATAAGAACCCCTCAGTCTGGACACACTGTTTGAGGAAATGTGTGAGTTCTTTAAAAAGATTGGATGGTTACAGGTATAGGGCCTCAGGGGCCCCATATCCCAACCTATGGGGAAAATCTTCATGATTATCGAATCTTATACCAGTAGTACCGCACAAGGCGGTGGCGGAAGTTTCAAAAATAGGAAACCTATAAGAGAGGTTGGTTGTTGTGAATCAGGGATGGCAGAGCGAAGCCACTGATGGACCGAAAGGTGCTTGAGGTCTCCTCTCTTTCTCTCTCTTTCTCTCTTTTTCTCTGTTTCTCTATCTTTCTCTGATTATCTACCTACCTACCTACTGATCTATCTGTCTACCTATCTATCTATCTGTCTGTCTATCTATCTCCTATCTATCTATCTATCTATCTACCTACCTATCTATCTAGCTGTCTAGTTTTCTAGCTATTTGTTTATCTATCTATCCATCTATCTATCTATTTATCTATCTATCTATCTGTCTGTCTAGCCATCTATCTATCTATCTATTTATCTATCTATCTATCTATCGATCTATTTATCTATCTATCTGTCCGTCTAGCCATCCATCTATCTATCTATCTATTTATCTATCTATCTATCTATCTATCTATCGATCTATCTATCTATCTACCTATCTATCTATCTATCTATCTATCTATCTATCTATCTATCTATCTATCTATCTATCTATCTATCTATCTATCTATCTATCTATCTATCTATCTATTTCTCTATCTCTCTGTCTGTCTATCTATCTATCTATCGATCTATCTATCTATCTGCAAGATCAAAAACTAAGAAATTCTGCGAGACTTCCTTCATGTTTGAACATAACGACTGCGAAATCTATCTATTTATCTATCTATCTATCTCTGTCTGTCTGTCTGTCTATCTATCTGTCTATGTGCAAGATTGAAAACGAAGCTCTTCTGCGAGACTTTCTCATTTTTCGAACTTAGCAACGTCAAAAACAAAACAATTCTGCGACACTTCTTTAATTTTTGATCCTAACAACATCCAAAACGAAACAATTCTGCGAGACATCTTCAATTTTTGAACTTGACAACATCAAAAACAAAACAATTCTGCGAGACTTCCTTCAAAAATGGAAAGTTGAGTGCAGCGCTGACAGCCTCGTACCAATGCGTTGTGCGATTTTTCTACTCCACCTATCTAAAGTACTGCGCCTGCCACGAAAAATTGATGCCAGGTCATACGAAGTGCTGCACCTGTCACGCAAAATCATCTCAGCAAACCTGAAGATCTGATGCTCCAAAATGTAACCCCTCTCAGGAAATTAGAACATCTCTGATGAACATGTCTTTTGTACTGCGCCTGCCAGAAAAATTAGAAGAGAGAAGATCAGAGAAGAGAAAGAGTCAGAAGAAAGAAGATGCAGATGCGCGAAAAGGTAGGAAAGTCGCGAAACACTGTGTTTTTCCAATGGTTTGAGGCTCCGGAGGGTCGAAAAGTAGGCTCGCTAAAGCGGCGGGTGCGGAGCCAGCGGGCCAGATGAGAGATGAAAAGGTGCACGCCATTGTGGCGCGAAGCAAAATGTAAAAAACACCTCAGCCTCGGACCATTTTTGGAAGTTGAGATGTCGGAAAAGTGCACGCCGTTGTGGCTCGAAGCACATTTCCAAGTCAAAATGCACAAAGCACACCAGCGTCAGACCACTTTTGGGGCTGCTCTGCTTTTCATCTGTCCATATTGTCGGAAGTTTGACTTCTAAACTTCCTTCGATCATATATCCGCATAACTTACACAAATGCACCCCAAGTTGGCTGTTTCGGATTTGAAAGATCCTGTTGAAGGGAAACTTGGCAGGATGGGACGACAACCTTGAGCGAAGGTGCTGATGACGGTGATGTGTTTGGTGATTTGAGGAGGGGTACGGCTATGTTTTCCTATGTACACTTTAAAGTTATTGAAATTCAATTCTCTAAAGCCTTAAAATTCTCAGGTGGTTCAGTACAACTTATACATTTATATACATTTACTTTATATATTGTGTTTTACCCACGTGCCCTTGTGTCTTCACCAATTTTTTCACAGGTTTCTTTGGAGGGCCCAGGTGTGGCTGCCATGATGACCATGGTTTGAACACGTCATGGCTTGATATGTCTGATTCTTCGTTTGACATGTAATTAAACCTTTAATTAACATTGAAGTCTGCACAAGGTAAGCTGGCATAAAAACGAACCAGTGGTTCCCTGCGAATTTGATGACCCAGGCCTGAAATTTGGGTCCGAAGAACAAGGAGGTGCCAATGGAGCCCTGGGCCGTCACGAAATCTTTTTGGTAGGCAATCTACTCTACAGGTAGCTATACCATCCTCCCAGAAAACACAGAGAACCCTTGTTTTTAGAGAAATAGTCTTCCAACCCCTATTTTGCAGGGTCCATGTTAGTTGGGGATGGTATGCATATATACGCTTGTTTACATAAATAAATATATATATATACACATACAATTCCATACATACATATCTATATATATATAGGATATATATTATGCATAAAGTAACATACATACATATTTACAGACTTACATATCTACATATTCACAAATATTGCATTTATACACATATATATATATATATACAAATATACAAAGAGATACACCCTTTTTATATTTATAATTTGCATGTATATGCCTATATGTAGATTTACATATATACACATATTGATGCATTTATATGTTTGTAAAATGATACATGTATGACATATTTACATATACTGTTATTTACATATTTGCATGTGTACATACTTGTACATATGTATAAATAGATATTATTCATATATATTTGTACTTACATAGATATAAATAAATAAACATAAATAAATATTTACATATGTTTGATAGATATATATTTTTATTGGTACATCATTGCATGTGTATGTGTGTATATATATATACATATTTACAAATATATATTTAATTACATATTTACATATATATATACATACATATTTTTGTTTTTTTAAACCAATATCAATCAATACACACATATATATATATATATATATATTTACACATTATATATATATATTCTATGGCAAAGGGCCTGCAACTGTATTTTTTGTTTCTAGTGATGTTTTCCGATCTTGCAGCATAAAAGAACATACAAATATATACATATGTTTAACTATGTTTACGCAATTTTTGTTTGTATGCGTAGTATTGTTTGTATGTATGCTAATATCACACATGATCATTATAAAAATATCGAAAATTATCGCACACTATGTAGATATCAAAATTTCAACCTATATATGTATGTATATGATAACATTCAGTTATCAGTAATATTCAGTAGTATTGTTAGTACTATTATTATTTACTAATATACAGGATTATCATTACCAATAAAGTCTGCAATAAAATCAGCATTTCACCGCCAGGTGATTCCCCACCAAACTCACAGGAGCCGGGAACATCTGGGAACGACGGTGGGCACATATAAAAAGGCCATGTGGCAGCGTGGCATAGATTCGGCATAGATGGCAATGAGAGAGGGCATTTAACTATATATATATATACACTTTTTGGTGGTTTGGAACATTTTTTATTTTTCCATAATATATGGGATAATCCTTCCCATTGACTAATATTTTTCAAGACGGTTAAAACCACCAACCAGTATAGGGTATGCTGAAGTATTTTTGTTTTCTCATTCGGCCTTTTGTGACTATACGTCGCGGCTCAGCTACAAATTCAGAGTGCAGTCTCAGCCTGCGAAGTCCCGGCCTATGACCTCCCTAAACACAGTGATGGATATATCAACTGAAGTATATGTATATATATATAATATAGAATCAACATTATGTAGATCAATACTTATATTCCATAGGTGGTTGTTTCATCTGAAGATAGAGTGGCAGAAGAAATGGTGGGATTTGTAATTGCGAACCTTGGAGGTTGGTATTATGGTGTGATACGGCATGGTGATGTTCGTTCAATTAATGATCCAATAAATATGGGCAAACGACCAAACTGGGATCCTGTTCTTCGCATTACGTTTGGCATAATTTAATGCAATGATGTTGGTACAATGATATCTCGGCCAAGAGAGACAGAACAACATGAAGATTTTGATGCCATGAAGGGCACACACATACATGCATGCATGCATTGCATTACATTACGTTACGTGATTTTACGTTGCATTACGTCCCATTTCATCACATTATTGTTTGTAGGTTTCACGAAGTTCTGCTCAATTCCTCTTACGTTGCGTACATTTCATGATCAGTTTTAAAATCGAGGAAAATATATAGTTTGATACCCAAATATGGGTCAATTATGGGAAATGTCCTTGATCACCTTGCTGAGATGTCCAGTTTTTTCACCAGGAAGATGGAAAGAAAGAGGTAGCTTGGCCAGGTGAAAAGCGATGGAAAATTCTTGGGTTGATGATTGTATTCCAATCCATTCTGGATACTCTCAGAAAGTCTTATGCTGCAGGATTTCGTTGTCTAGAGTCCAGACTTCCTGTTCCTCAAATTTCCTCAGCAAACCTTCGGACAAGAGAAGCTGTGTTTTTCTTGCGCGGGTTGTGTGTGTGTGTGTGAGACGTCATGCTTGGCGTAGGCCTGCGTAGACAGCTTTGAGATACAAACGCAAGTATTTGGAAACATGGTCCAATGGTGTTTACTCGCGAAGGCTTCCCTCGAACATCGCTATGGGGAGGCTGCATAGATGTTCTAAGTGATTCTCTACCAACCTACACATATACATGTGAGAAACCCATGAAAATTCAATGCAACCTGCATTAGTTCCCATTTTCCGCCAGGAACAACACATGCGTGAATAGATTTATGGTTGATTCCAAGTAACACACTTATAACAGATGGCCGCAAATGGCATTTGTTTTGCGGATGCTCCATGTATATCAAAAAACAAAGTCTTGATGTGCTAAGTCTCCACTAAGAACATCGAAACCATTGATATTTTGATGTTCCAAGTGTCGGGTGCTTTACGTGTTTTTTTACTTTATCCTCTATGTGTATGTTTGTTACTGTTCGTATGATGCAGAACTTTGGCCCCATTCTCTGCACAGCGAAGCACCTCCACCCTGACTAGCAGATCCACTGAGGTCAGCGGGCGGATTTGTACAGACCCGCAGCTGACAGAAGGAACTCCAAAGAGGAATGTCCCGACGCATACTTCCAGGCGCTTTGCATTTGCCGCAAAATCCATGGGAAAAATCTCACTCTTCAGGGGCAGCCCAATAAAATGAATAGAATCGGAGCAGAAGTTAGAGACTTAAACCTGAAGTCTACAGTAACGGTTAAACATGGACCCAGATGGAGGCGATGAATGTCGCAGGGTGAGTTACTTGTGATGGTTGCGGGTGGCAGAAAGGACTCACGATGGCCATAATTTGGGGAGCCTATGGGGGCCTATACCATACCGCACATATTCCTAACACTGCTGCATTCAGGATTGATGGTTTTTTGTCCTCCGTTTGGACTCCATTTCTGCTCATATTCACACTATAGACTATAGATGTTATGCTGTTATGCTTGTATGATTTGTTTAAGTGTGTACCTCCTGAAGTGGGAATCGAAGGTGGGTTATGCGACACAGTGCCATCCAGAAAACCAACGGGCAGGTCCAAGAAAGGTTCGGTCCAATTGCGTGATGCCAACAATGATGAGCTGATTCGCGCACCTTGGCTGCACTATATGATGGTTTGCTGGGACCGTGCCAAATGTGGAAGAGAAGGGATGGGAAGGCTTTTCCCCTGACTAATGATGAACCATGTATTGTTTTATTAGGACATTATTTTTAAACACAGAAGGATTATGGAGATATAATTTGTAGTGGCAACCCCGCAACCGGTCTGGCAACATCTGGCAACCCCGGTGGACCTTGGATCAAAGTCCTGGAGTCCCTGGAGTCCTCGTGTTTTCCCAACGTCACCCTCAACAGATCAATATTTACCATTTCAGTAGCAGCTTAGCAGATTATCACTATTTGCGGGGTTATGACCAAATATGTTTATTTACCCTCCAGTAAGCTAACATGACTATGGAGAATTGCCCATGTGTCGATCATTTACCGATCAAAATGGTGATTTTCCATGTCGCAAAATGTCGCAAAGTCTTAGTTTACCGGAGGCTAATAAGATCTAATAAGCAGCGTAACTCTTCCGGGGTTGACATTGCTCAGGCCACCATCAAGAGTGTGAACAAGATTGCTCCTTTGTCGGAGATCGAACCCTTCGATGTGACTGTGGCATCTGGGCGACCCACGGGTTTGATGGCCATGAAGCAAACATCCGGTTCCAAGAAAAATACATAGAATGACCCATTGTATACATACATGCATGCATGCATACATACATACATACATACATACATACATACATACATACATACATACACCCAATCCATAACATAACATAACATAACGTAACATAACAGAACATAACATACATACATAACAATAGATAACATAACATAACATAACATAACATACATAACAATACATACACATACATACATACATACATACATACATACATGCATGCATGCATGCATGCATGCATGCATGCATGCATACATACAAGCACACACACATATATATGCATACGTGTGTGTGTGTAACATCTAAATAGATTTAAAATTTCTCCCTTTTTCTTTTTCTTTCTTCTCTCTTTTTAATAAAGCAGGGGGGCAGTGCACGACTGACAGACACTGCCCAACGAAGACACTGTCAGTTTGTAGTGATACTGGGCAGTGGCTAACCCAAGAACCACCACGGTTGTCGCAATTGGAAATTGAAATGTCGATTTTACACGGTTGTCGCAGTCTGAAATTTACCTCGACTATTCCTTCGATGTTTGGCGTTCATACTATTTGATGGCGATTCTGGTCACGATGGACTTTTCGGAGAACTTCAATTATTCGAATACTTCTTAGGTTAATATGTTTGCACGTTAAAGGACTCAGTTCCTCATGGATCTCTTCAAAGATCCCATTTTGTCTAGTGTAATATCCATGGTGACTCCGACATGGTGCCATGGAGCCACTTGAGGCAACCCCTTTGCCGGTGACTGTGGGCGAACTTGACATCAGAATTGACACTTTTAAATTAGTAATTCGTTTAAGTAAAGCGAAACATTTGGCCTCTCCATTCATCAGCCTTTTTGCGATATCCTGCCGCTCCTGTGGTCCCTTGTGAACCTTGGTAAATGCACTTCTACGACAGTGAAGCCGTCTCGAACAGCCAAAAACTATTTCTTTTCCATTTGCGCAGCTTTTGAAGTGACACTTAAATAGCAATATGCAATATTGACCAGGCAGGTACGCGCTTGCAGGTGTGGTTTTTTGCCTTTTATGGTTTTCCGGTGAGGTTGAACATATCGTGCACCCAATTCGTTGGAACTTGAACAGCTGTTTATGCCTTTTGGCGCGACTTGACTACGGTCCCGAAGGGGAGTAACGCGTGACACCTGTTGTAGTTGGAACTGGGTCCTTTTTAGATTAATTAATTGTTTTGGTTGTTTCACGCCCGTCACCAACTAGCCCCCATCCGGTCCCTAATTCTTCCCCTGTGCTTCTCCGTAATGTGTCGTGGGGTTTAGGTGTGTGCTCTGTTTTTGTCAGGTCCGTTTCGCCGCGTAGGTTGGTTCTGGAGGTCCGTTCGTTCCCTTCCCCCCCTGCGCTGTTCTGGCCTTTTGCCCGTCGTCTGTGTCCGCTTTTTCCTTCCTCTTGCCTTTCAGGGTTGACCCGGCTCCGGCCGGGTGTGTGTGTGTGTAACATCTAAATAGATGTAAAACTTCTCCCTTTTTCTTTTTCTTTCTTCTCTCCTTTTAATAAAGCAGGGGGCAGTGCGTGACTGACAGACACTGCCCAACGAAGACACTGTCAGTTCATGGTGATACTGGGCAGTGGCTAACCCAAGAACCACCACGGTTGTCGCAATTGGAAATTGAAATGTCGATTTTACACGGTTGTCGCAGTCTGAGATTTACCTCGACTATTCCTTCGATGTTTGGCGTTCATACTATTTGATGGCGATTCTGGTCACGATGGACTTTTCGGAGAACTTCAATTATTCGAATACGTTTTAGGTTAATTTGTTTCCCGTCTAATTTGCACGTTAAAGGACTCAGTTCCTGATGGATCTCTTCAAAGATCAAATTTTGTCTAGTGTGTACCCCTACACAAAGATCAATTCATTGATTCTGAGGCTCTATGAACGTGTTGAAAGGTGTGGTTTGGACCGCCTGTCGCAAGGTCCCGTCATCCCGTCATCGCTACAAGGGGTGCACAATGGTTGAAAAATGTTGAAAGCATTATTTTCCCATTTCTGAATGGTACATGGACTAACCCATATTATATCGGAAACTCAAAGGTTTACCACTGGTTATGCTTATACCTCTTCTTTCTTGCTTGTACCTGTTTATACTCATTCTTTGATGCTTGACCCACAAGTTTTGATGGAGAAACTGGTGAAACCCTAATTCCTGAGGAGTAAATGGCGAGGTGGTACACATGCCAGGAGGAACAAATTTTAAGACTAGACGACAGTGTGGCCCGAAAGAAAGCAGGAGGGTGGAGACGAGAAAATATATAACTCCAGTTTTCTATGCCCAACCCCTTGTTTTCATGATTGGTGGACCAATCTATTCATTGTTATAATTCCCACTGTTCAATACCTAAATTTCGTGATTTTTCATGTTTCAACTCCAGTTTTCAAAACTAGAAAACCATAGTAGACCCTGATTCTGGGATGGTTTAACCATGTTAAATCCGCCACATGTTCCATGGCGTCCAAGGAGACTGGCTATTCAGACGAAGAAAGTGAGGCCGAAGTTGGGCAGATTCGCTTTCCATGGCTCCGAGCGGATGCTTGGCTCGACCTGTTGGGACAATGGAAAAAGCGAGCGGCCGTTGCAATGAAAAGTTGTGATTCCTACAATCCTACATACAATCTGTGGTGAGTGTACCTTGGATATCCTTGGATTCTTTATGATTGTTGACCATCACGACATGGGATTTACCAAACTCGAGATAAAAATCCCTTCCAAACTTGGGATTTTGCCATCAACACCTTTATGGAATGGATTTTTACCATCAAAACATGGGTTGCTACCATTAAGACTTGGGATATGTGCCGTCCAAGCTTCCAAACTTGGGCTCAATCGGATTCTCAGCATCAGAAATTGTGAGTTTAGCTTCACAACTTCGCATTTTACATTCAAAACTTGAGATATGTGGCCTAAAGACTAGATTTTTTTTCACCATCAAAGCAAAAACTCCTCTTCTCTATCACAACTTGGGATTTTACCATCAAAACATGGGTTTTTGCCCTCAAGGCTTGAATTGAGATTTGATCATGAAAACAAAGAGATTTCACACCAAATACATAGGATATCATAGGATTTAATGTGCACCATGGATTACCATGGCATATCTGTGTATAGAAAACACCTCCAAGGCTGGCCCAGGTTCCCCCTTTTCCAAGGCCGGAAATAAAACGGTGACGGGCATTTCACTGCTGAATTGCTCAGTTGCTCGGTGTATCAACATGGGCATATGGTTGATAAGTAGTTGATATTATTCGGTCAACATATTGATAAAGGATAGCTACAGATAGCTACATAGTTACAGTACTCTAATTTTCTGGTGGTGGTTCAATTTATTTTGAACCAGTAGGGGATGATGATGCACAATGACGAGCGCATTCTTGGGGTGGATTGAAAACGCCAACCAAATAAAACACTTTTTTCTAGAATCTAGAAAAGAGTAACCATGAATCCCTTACTTTTTGGAAGGTTCATGTTAAGAAAAATCCTCGGACTTTTGCTTTTGGAATATCACACTTTGGGTCATTATTGGACAAATTAGTTGGACAAATTTGGTATTTTTTATACAGTAAGAAAACTTCGTTGCAAGCACCAGGGCCGAGAGAGGTTCCTGAATATCCTCTGAAAAGTTGGTTGCATCGCTGGAAGTTCTGGGCTATACAGTATCAGTTTTTAGGGAAGGTTGAATTTTACTGTCGACATCGTGAATTTTCGAGAGAAAATTCAGTTGGCGAGGCGAGCTTTGCTCCTTTATAGATTTCAATGTAGTTTTTTTGAAGGGCCTTTTCATTTTCCTGTTGCTGTTTTTTTTCCCTTTAATCCAACCAACAGAGAGTGATCCTAACATAGTTTCAAGAGTTGTGAAAGAGGGAGTGACTCAAACACCAAGCAACGTCACATTTCATTGCCAGGGTTTCAATTATTTGTACTCTCTGGTGTCAAACCCTGAATTTTCATGAATTTTCCATTGCCAGCTTGGATTACCGGGTCATTTGGTGGGGCCGGCCGAAGATTTTTCAATTCGTTGCTTCGTTTTTGTGGTTTTCCATCCCAGGTCTTCTTGCTGTCATCCAAGGTGTTTTGCTGGTGAAGCTCTATATTTTTCCTTGCAGTTATGGCCCCAAATACATCCAAATACCAGTTATAAGTACTAAGAAAACCCCATTTATAGAATGTATAATCCCATAGAAATAACCAGTTATAACTGATAAATGGCCACCATATATAAGGCCTTAATTTCAGGGAATATCCCCACAAAATATGGCCAAAAATATGGTACTAACGTACCTCCATTTTAGGATCCTGGAGATCTCCCATTGATCAGTTGAATCCCCTGAGGTTTGTGTTAAAAATCACCCCAAGTGGCGCGGATGTTAAACAGTCGCCCCCGAGGCGAGTGTTTGCGACAGCCGAATGGTGACGCTGCTGTTCCAAGGGGTCCCGGGCCCAAGCGTGGTACCAGAGGGCTTGCGTGCCGTTCCCATATATAATCTATAATATATATATATATAGAATATATATATGTATATATATATATATGTGTGTGTATATATATATATACATATTATATATATATATATTTAATTATATCATATCCCTGGGTGGTGCAATGAGTCTGATGCAGTTTTTATTTTATCATTTTGTTTGAGATTTTTAGAGTGCAGCAACCCCAAAGAGGAGAAAAAGTAACGAGGCAACATGCTACTAAAATAATAGTACATTGGTTTTCTATTTTTATTGGCTGCTAAAAAGTGGTTTCCATATGCCATACCTGGATGAAAGAAGGGCCGCCTTCTTTGTGTGAGAAGAATTGCCTCGCTACGTGCCGATGACACGTTGGAAGCGGGATTAGAACTGGGCAATGGCTTGAGCCAAACTCCGCCAGAAGCTCAGGCGTTGATGCTCACGTGTCTTCTCGCCGTGGGTTGGTCGATGACCAATGTCATTCTGCAGTACATCGCCATGCAAGAGAACGCCGGGCTTCACAGGCCAGGATTCGCTTCAAAAAGTTACTGTAAAAAAAGAGCCGGCAAAACAAAACATGCTGATGTGTTCAACTTAGCCTTTCTAAACTGATGTTTGCTAAACAACATATTTTGAGATCACCTCGAGAACCCGTTGGATGATTGAATGATATTGAAAGATGACACATGTTTTATTCGATCAACGACGCTCGCTTGTTCTCTGGGCCTAACGGTGTTCCATCCATTTCCATCCCATGCCTCACAACCTGTGCCCAGTTACTTCTTCTACGACGTAGCCCTGGCCTTTGGAGCTCTATTGTCTTTGTTTCATGGCTTGAGGGATAGATATACGACAGAGATGTGCGATAAATCCACGACATCCAGCTATTTAAAGTGGTTTTTTTCGATCTTGTAAAAGAGTATACATGAAGAAGATGGTTGCAGATGCGTGCAACCATGATGGGCATCAGGGATGCCATAACGCCATAAACCTCTTTTGCTCCAGGTGGCATCGTGAAAAAGCTGGTAGTTTCACACAGAAGTTCTATGTTCAACCCTAAGATCAAGTGCAGAAATCATCCTTAAGTGACTTCTCTTCTCTCCCTGAGTCGGCTTCTGGCTACTCCCACCATCAGAAAGAGTCATTCATTGAGATCAGACCCCTTGTCCGAAGATCAATCATCAAGAATGATATGAAACCACGACCCTTGAAGTTCCACTTGGGGCCCAGGTTCCACTTGTGATTCCTAGGATGAGGCTGTCCTGTCTCCCCCAGGCTCTGTGGTGGCTGTTTACGATTCTCAACACCCGTGTCCTGGAAAGCAGAGGATTGGTGACTCTATCTATATATATATATATGCTAATCTCATTTGCATAAGTTAATATGCATTATAATTTATAATATGTGTTACATGCGCCGCTTGCAACTCCTACTGTTGGCAAATAATTGAAGAACATATGTCAAACATTTCTTGTTTGCACGCGTTTGGACTATTCAAGGCTGGCATAGACGTACCAGCTGTGACCCCGTGACCCCCATTTTGTCCAAGTTGAGGTCGCAGAATGCGTCACTTGGCAGCAGCGGTCACTGCAATTCATGACTTTGCCATTGCCATAAGCCATCAACTTGGAGTGGAAATTTTCGCCAAGTTTGAAGAGTTGCTGCTGTTTTTCCCTCAATGATCCCTGTAATTTTGATGTTTCCGCAGATGTCCAAGCTCCAGATATCTCCAGATCGATGCAAGGAAGCGATGTTGGATGCATTTACAGAAGGGACTCTTGGGTGAATTCATGACTGGCAGACTGGGATGGTGTGGTGAAGATTTAACGGATTTCTGTGCAACATCACCATTTGTAGTAGGTGAATCATCGAAATAAATAGGCCATTTGTCATAGCTATGTTAAGCTGCCGAAGGGTAAATGTACAGATGAAACGCTTTGTAATTAATACAGTAGAACTATTTTTTTGGGTTGATGGTTTCAATTATGTTTGATTTTCAACCATATTTAGGAGGATGACCTCCAAGGACTATTTTTTTTAAGTCTGAAACCAATCAGATGTATGATCATAATGCCTTGGCTATATATATATATTTATAGATATATAGGACATCAACCTATGTTTATGGTGACGGCGCCCCTCAGACCGCACTGTTGTCACGTGGACTTGATGTGGATGCGAGCTGGGCATGGGTAGCTGTTTTTTGTTGGTTTATATATCAGTTTCGATTCTTTTGAAACTGTTTACATAGGTTGAAACTTGTTTTTTCTTTTTTTCCCTTTTATGTATTTTATAATATATATATATACACATCTCCAATCAACATCATCAAAACACATCGTTTGATGCAACGGAACACTGCCCAGCCGCCCCAGCCTGGTCAGGAGGTCACTTTACGAGGATTGGTTAAGCAAGTGTCGATGGGACGCGCTACTTGTGCCTCGATAAAAACCTTGGGAAAAACCTACGGAGGATTCACCGAAGGTCACCGAGGTCAACCAGCGGTTGCTGGTTGCTGGTTACATATCAGCTTCACCAAAGCTTCACCAATGCTTCACCAAATGCTTCACCAATGCTTCACCAATGCTTCACCAATGCTTCAAGCATGCTTCACCAATGCTTCACCAATGCTTCAAGCATGCTTCACCAATGCTTCAAGCATGCTTCACCAATGCTTCACCAATGCTTCACCAATGCTTCGCCAATGCTTCACCAATGCTTCACCAATGCTTCAAGCAATGCTTCGCCAATGCTTCAAATGCTTCACCAATGCTTCACCAATGCTTCACCAATGCTTCATGCTTCACCAATGCTTCACTTCACCAATGCTTACCAATGCTTCACCAATGCTTCACCAATGCTTCAAGCTTCACCAATGCTTCACCAATGCTTCACAATGCTTCACCAATGCTTCACCAATGCTTCACCATGGCTTCAAGCATGCTCACCAATGCTTCACCAATGCTTGCTTCACCAATGCTTCAAGCATGCTTCACCAATGCTTCACCAATGCTTCACCAATGCTTCGCCAATGCTTCACCAATGCTTCACAATGCTTCACCAATGCTTCACCAATGCTTCACCAATGCTTCACCAATGCTTCACCAATGCTTCACCAATGCTTCACCAATGCTTCACCAATGCTTCAACAATGCTTCAAGCATGCTTCACCAATGCTTCACCAATGCTTCACCAATGGTTCACCAATGCTTCACCAATGGTTCACCAATGGTTCGCCAATGCTTCACCAATGCTTCACCAATGCTTCACAATGCAATGCTTCACCAATGCTTCACCAATGCTTCGCCAATGCTTCACCAGTGCTTCACCAATGCTTCACCAATGCTTCAACAATGGTTCAACAATGGTTCAACAATGGTTCAACAATGGTTAATGCTGGTTAATGCTGGTTAATGCTGGTTAATGCCGGTTAATGCCGGTTAATGCTGGTTAATTCTGGTTAATGCTGGTTAATGCTGGTTAATGCTGGCTAATGCCGGTTCAACAATGATTAAACAAACCACCGGCATGAGTTTTTTGGTGCGGACGGGACGCACTCCGATTTGGAGTTGTCACTCTCAACTTCCGACGCAGGTGCTGATTATTTGGGCGCTATCGGTGGTTGAGCGGACACGGGAGCTTTTCGCTGATGGCATCGCCACTTTACAACTGCAACAGGCAGCGGTGCCCGCTGGGTGCTGCGACCGCCGTAGGGATTGGGAGAACTGGCAACCCCGGAAAAAGATGCAGAATGTAGAATTCCACGAGTAATTAGATTAATTATGATTATTTATTAAGAAGAGTCACTTAGACTTAGACTAAGAGTACTAAATTACTCTTCACTCTCTTCTTCTATGAGAACGGGGAGTCTGATCGGAAGGGATCATAATGGAGGCTGAAAAATAACAAGTAGTAAACAAATGTAAATACTGATGATACATTAGCGTAAAATAAAATGACTAATACAAAATTCTGATAAATAAACATATCTATACTTACAATCTAGGAAGCATAATGGAACATACCAGAAAATTACGAAAATCATAGACTCATAACCAAAATCAATCAAACATAGCTGAAATTGTTGTTTTTCTTGGGTAGCTAGCTGGATTTTCCTTTAATATTGCCTTCCAAAACTGAGACAAACTGAAAAATCAAACACATGAATCATAGTTAAAAAAAAACAAATAGAATAAGAAACATAACAAAACATTTTTGTTGTTGGTGGGCACCGAGGCAGATGTTCTTTCATTTTCTCCAGTTTTGCTCCACATTTCCATTGCTTTATTGCAGTTTGGAATGCCCCCTCAGCTCATTTATGATCTTTCTGTGGGCGACCGTGATTTCAATAGCAACAAACCGGAGGTCCTTGGGATGATATCACATCATATCAAATCGATATAAACGGACCTGGATCTGCTGAGTTTTGGGACGCTACTGGACAGAAACGGCATTGCTGACGATGGTGATGATGATGAATGATGATGAATGATGATGATTATACAATGATAATGACCAATGATGATCAATGATAATGATCGATGATGATCGATGATGATGATGATGATGATGATGGCCATCCACATAACCAGAATCAGTAGCCCAAAGAAGCCAAGTCTTGCCACAGGATGTGGATCAACAGGAGCTTGTGTACAACCTGCCAGGGGCCCCGATCCAAGCCGATAAAGACGGGAGTTTGCACTATGCTGCAACAATCTGCAATGGTGAAAGGGACACGATGGGACACAGGTAGAAATGTCATGTTATACGATGTATTTCTTGGTATAAACAAGGTGGATACACCGGGAATCAATGGCTTATGATACGGTGGATTTTGAAACCAACCGCTATACTGCATACGGTGGAGCACAGAGCTCATTTCCATCTACATCCCGCTGCCACATGGTCATCAGGGGCCTTGCTGGCTTTGAACAATTCCCAACAGCAGAGCCAGTAACCTTCATGTGCAGTTGAAATACCAGAAGTTTAAAATGGTTTAAATGAGCACCCAATTTTCTTTTGATGTACTGATGGCTCACAAAACATTTACCAGTCTTAACTGTTCACCCGCAATGTCATCATAAGTAGTTTTGTGATTATTATGGTTAATTATAAATTATAAGCCTAACCCAACTATCTCAAGTTGAAACCATGATCTAAATCTAATTAGGCATCGTGATGCCGAGGTGCAATCTCGGATCGTTTGCAGCAACTCGGCAGCAAGCAGCGGCGAGAACATATTTTGCATTTTACTTGGCATTCCATCTTTATCTGACACACATTTACAATACATTTATATACATATACTATGTATACATACATATATATATATATGTGTGTGTGTATATATATATATGGCTGCAGCTCACAATGTAAGGTTCCGATCCATACCCTGGGACCACTTGCGATCCATACCCCATGGCCCATACCCATGATCCATACCCCTTTAGAGGACATGATCCATACCTATGATATCCTATGATCCATACCCATGATCCATACCTCAGTAATTGCAAATCCTGGGCATGTATTGGTTTTGTTTCTGAGTTGTACCTATGGGATTCTTCAGTTTCTGTTTCACGCATTGCGTTTTGAGTGAGGGGTCAGGGCCAGCTATTTGATGCATGTGATCTAAATAAATATATATATATATACATATTCAGATTGAAAAAAAATAAATATATATATATATATGCATATGTAAACCTACATGTAGATAGATTCACATATACATATATATTTATCTATACATGCAGACACGTTTTTAAATGTACATAAAGATTCAGGGGCAATGGAATTCACGGTATCCACGAAATACATGACCAAGGGATGTGTTGGAGCTGGTTTGTCGCTATTGCTACCATAAAGGAATTTATGAGTGTGTTGGTATGATGGCTCGCAATCTGCAGTTTAAAGTATACTTGGGGTTGTGGGGGGTTATGAACACCACAATATCCACCAAATCAGCCAAGGGTTATTCACGATTGGTTTCCGTTCCAGCAAAAGGATTGAATTAGATTTTGAATCTACCACCAAAACAATCAGCCAGAATTTTTAGAAATTCAGGTCCATTTCGTTCCATACCCCGATCCATACCTGTTCCATGCCCGAATCATACCATGTCGGACCCATCCGCCATCACCACCATTTATTGATATTCAAGTGTATTCAACATATCAGATATATCCCACATCCTCTCTATGTTGCATCTATGCCTCTGATGAAGACAGTGTTTCGCGACTTTCCTACCTTTTCGCGCATCTGCGTCTTCTTTCTTCTGGTTCTTTCTCTTCTCTGATCTTCTCTCTTCTACTCTTCTCTTCTCTCTGACTCTTCCCATCTGCTTTTCATCTGTCCATATTGTCGGAAGTTTGACTTCTAAACTTCCTTCGCAAATCAATGTAAGCCCTCATGACAAGGTCCGGATCAAAACGCTTGCTGACAACGCCTCGTTCCATACGTCTGGATCACCGCGTACCCGTTTTTTGAGCCAGGGCCATACCCATATACATATGTACACACACACACATATATATATATATATATCAAATTTCTATCTGAAATTCGCTCCGACATTTTGTTTTGCATTTATTCTGACATTCCATCTGACATTCTGTCTCATACACTGACATTCTGTCTGACATTTTATCTGCCATTGTGTTCGGCTCCGGTTGGGTGCAAAGATGGCAAGCTCGCGATAGAGTGACAGTGGCGAAACCGGCCATGACGTTGGGGAACTTGACGACTTGACAGGAGATGAGAAGGAGTAGGAGCGGGCAAGCTGACGTAAAATCTAGAGACTGTGCAGGTGACGGAAAAGAAAACAGCTGTCGATGTTTACAATTTACAAAAGCACAGTTTTTCAGCAGGGACATTTCATATTCAGTATGCAGTATGTTTTCCATCAGAAAAATATACCACTTTCTAGCTCACTTGAGAAATTATTATTCACACATTGTTATAACGCATTCCCGAATTTATATTGTTAAGCTCGTTATGAAATTTATGAAACCTTCAAAAGGATATTCCCCATTTAAAACATTTGAAAATGATATTCCTTACAGTTAAATGGCGGAAATATCCAAATCATATCTAGTCACCATTTAATTCCCCATTGAATATATATATATGTTCCCCATTTCATCTTTCCCATCGCCTTTAGCTTTGCCGAGGTCTCTGGCGCGGTCTTGCTGTCTTGCCTCTTCCGCATCATGCGGGTCTGTCGAGGCCACCTGGGGCACTTTCATGGGGATTTAATGGTGATTTAATGGGAATCTAATGGGTTTAATGGGGATGTGATGGATTTTAATGGTATTTAAGATGGGAATTGACAATCCGGTACTCAAACATGGTTTGCTGGAATTTATGGATTCTAGATGATGTTCCTAGCTAGGAACCTTCATTTACTTTGACGATTTCCAGCTTGCCACGGATGTTTGCAAATACACTAAATATGCACTTCGCAGATACTGTACGCACGTGTGTGAACAACTATACATTATAATTAGATTATATAATATATGTTCGATGAGTCTGGGCGAACGTTAAGGTTGCGGACTATATCGCTGCAACCTGGACGTTTGCCCGAAGTTGATGTCCCGCAATAACGTATTGCTCAGGGGGGGTGGCTAATTTTGATCCCCCATGAAGATAAAATTGATGTTATTTCCCCAATCAACATATTGTTCTGAGGAGGTGGCGAATTTTGATCCCTCATGAAGATAAAGTTGATGTTGTTAGCCCGTTCAGCAAATTGGTCATAGGGGTTGGCGGATTTTCTTTCCTCTTGAAGATCATGTTGATGTAATTACTCGATACAACATATTGGCTGTAGAGATTATAGAGGGTGTGGCGTGTTGTTTGCCCGTTCAGCATATTGGTCATAGGGGGTGGCGGATTTTGTTCCCTCATGATGATCAGGTGATATTGCTTCCTCATGAAGATAACTGTATTCAAGGTATCTTTCACATGCCACCGTGGCCTAATTTTCCCCCTTGGCCTTGCTTGGATTCGCAACTTCCCAGAAACACAGAATTGTCTCTGCTTTGTCACAATGATGTGTCTGGGCGAACGGTAAGGTTGCGGACTATATGTTTGCATGTGTATATAACATAAAAATCATATAATATATGTATGACGTTTCCTTACCACTTTCCTTCACACTGCTTTGGAGCATACACATACACACACACAATATATATATATATATTATATGTATATATACATAAGGCTGTCATCTAAATATGTTCCTTTAATTATATAGCTCAAACGTTACTTGATATCTTACCATCTTAAACATCCCATCTTCTCAACATTAAATAACACGCCCCGAAACCACGATTTGATAAGGTATTTGCACATATTTGCATGCCATTTAGACTCATTTAGGGGGTGTTTAATGTTGGGAGGATGGGAATACCTTCATACTCTCTGGCAAGCACAGGCATTCATAGACACTGACATGTGTAATATATTCACTTGCATGTTTTCCAATATATATATATATATACGATATATATATATACATAATATGGTGTATCTTTGGAATGTCGTGATATCACAATCCCATCCCTGCTTCGCCAGGATTTTACGTCATCATCGATGACTTCTCCTTTAATCTGGTCACTACTTCAGACCTTTGTGTTGCTGAACAGGCGGGACATCATAGCAGGGATGTGCCCAACATTGCAGGAGTGTGAGTGTTGGTGTTGCTCATGTGCTTTGTGCATGCGTAGAGCACGGTGTGATATTCTTTACATACCGCAGCTTGTCGCATTTTTGGTGTTCCAAAGAATCGTCAAGTAGGTTCTGTTTTCACCGTAAATACCGATGTTTTGGGCACCTCGGCCAGAAGTCAAGAGCCACGGTATTTGCAGTGTTTTTGAGACATCACCATGGCCTAATTATGGTTAGGATTGGGGTACTATGATATGAAAACGGCCAAACTTTGCAGGTTGGTGAATTGTTATGTTTTACCGTTTTACCCATATGATAAATACATTGTGACGATACACAAACACTCACATTAATAATCATTTATAGTACTTGTCTAGCAGGGGAAATTCGTGTGTCACCACTTGCATAGGACATAGGACCTACAGATCATTTTTTTTGTTTGTGACATTTAAATTTGGATGGATCATGCCCCTTTGGGGACCACAAATGACAGGACAAAGTGTCAAATCATCTCATATTTGGTGAGTCATACCGGCTGAACCCGGTATCCTTTTGTTTTGGCTGGTACTTGGACCCAGTAATGATATATCTCCCGCACCTTGCAATTTTAAGGTGGGATTCAGAACAAAAGCACCATCCCCAAGTATATAGATAGATAGATAGATAGATGGATGGATAGATAGATAGATAGATAGATAGATAGCAAATATAGCATTTGGGAGTTGCGATGAGTCATCCCAAGAAATTTCGTCGTTTTGCTCGTGTCAGGACTGGAATTTGTTACAGGCTTTGCTCCGGAGGAGAGTTCATCCCCAGTGTGTGTTTAGTGGGGCCCTGGGGGATACCCAATGTGAATAGAGCACATTCCACCAGGCTTGGGAATTTAACAATTGAATGTTAGGGGGGATGGATTAAAAAAACGGGAAGATCCATTTCTAATTTTGGAATTTTATGGGACCTGGACTAAATCTCAAAATTGTAACCGCTGGCAATCAAACACGGCAACGGAAAAAACACGGCAACGGAAAAGCGGTAGGAATACTATAGAAACATAGATGCAGATTGGATTTGTCATTGCCATGTCAGATTACAGAAAGGTAACCCCATCAGAAAAGTTTCAATGAATCTTCTCCGGGGATTCCTATTGTTTTGATCATGGATCGATTCATTTGAATGCCCGAAGCTTGGGAGTATTTAATATCATACTGGATCATGGATAATTATACACGAGTTATATGGATTTATGATGGTGAACTCCCTATGAGGCAATTTTTTGGATGGCCAGATATGAGGAGCTGCCATTCCTTGCAGTACCTCTTCATCGTGTTGCAGAGCACCATTGTTGCAGCACCTCATCTGCAGCTTGCAGCTAGCAGATTCTTCCAGCAGTGTTGTGATCTTCGGGTTTAAGGATACGAAGAAGTTTATAGTTTGATGATGGTTGATGTCATTTGAGCAGCTCACATCGCCATACTTTTGGACATTTGGGACTGATCTCATCCTCAGAATATTCACATAAACTGCATGGCCCAGATACGAAACCTGTCTTTTCAGCCAGGCGTTGATACTGGGTGTGGACGACTTTTATCGTCTCAACAAACCGACTCTGCTCATTTCAGGAGCCAAAAGTTCCGAGAACAAGACTTGAAACAAATGCTCTCAGAGGTAGGGGTTCCCTCAGATCCCTCAGTTTGGGTATTCTCCTTTCGACTTGAAGCAGAAAGCTGTGAATTTCGCTGGCTTAGCTGGATTTCGCAGGAGCCTGTGTATTGATCGGCTTGGCGCAGCTGTTCCTATGCGCTGCAAGCGTCACTGAAGCTCAGCTGAAAATAGCCCGAGAGTTTAAGTCTGCCAGACTTCAAGCAGCTCTGTTGCTTGCATTGCTCTCCCACTACGTGTTAAAAAACTATTTACCACTATACCTGTTATTAAAAAAACAAACAAACTAGTAACTATATATAGTACCAGAAAACTAGTGAATCCAAACTAAATATACGCTCGAGATCCCTCCAGTAAATTGGTACGGATATGATTCACCCATCATTTGCCGATCATTTCTTCAGGGTGAATTGCTCAAGGTGGGAGCACGTAGCTGTTGATATTACAAACACACGGGGAGCACATGGGCTTGTAGGTATTGAATGAGAGTAGCATCTATCTATTTGATTCTATTTGTTTGTCTGATTTTGTCTGTCTGTCTAATCTACGTATATAATTTAAATCTAAATCTAAATCTAATCCAATCCAATCTAATCTAACCTAATCTATCAACCTATCTATACATGCACAGGTACGCATTGTGTCATTGTCCCCACCAGGAGCCCACTGCGAACGACCCCTGGCTCAGGACCACTGCGAGCGACTGCCTCCCTTTGTGAACTCGCTCCTGGGCCACAGGATTATCAGGCTTTGCCACGGTCAATTTATGGGGGTAAATAGATGGTTTATAATGGAAAATCCTAGTAAAATGGATGATTTAGGGCTACCCCCATTTCAGGAAACCTCAAGGCCTCAAGGTCCTCAATTTCCAAGTCTTGGGCAATGAAACATGGCGCTTGCTCGAGTTTCAAGTGCGGCCATGGCAAGGGGAGGACAATGAAATACCCTCTGGATCCCTCTGGTAATTTAATATACCCTCTGGTTATTTAACATAGCCATGGAAAATCCCTTATAAATGGAGGTATTAATGGGAAAATCATCTATAAATGGGCCATGTTCCATGGCTATGTTAAATAACCAGATGGTAACTATGGAAAATCATCTCTAAACGGGCCATTTTCCAGAGCTACTTCAAATCACCAGGAGGATACCTCTAACAAACCATTCGTTAGCAGGGTATGTCCGGTTTTTCGCCATGTCCTCGGGTCATAGTCTCAGTGGATGGCTCGTTCCCTAGGCACGTACGTCGGGTTATCAGTGCAAGTCTGAACAAACATGCAGCATGATTATGATTGATTTACCGTGATCAATGTGATTCAGATTATCTGATTTTTTGCAAGGTTTTTATTTCTTTATTATCAATGTCATTCAATAGCATTTGAACATAAGCAGAATTCGTTGGGAACCAGGTTGGGCTTTGGACGATCGCTGGATGCAGATCGTCTGTACTTGGTGGAGTACATGCCACTGGGCCCAGCCACGGGATTGAAAAACCTATGGTTTTTCAACGATTTGACAGGAACATCACCATTTTAAATAGATTAACATGTGTATCATCTATTTCTAAAGGCCATGGCTTCCATATATAGCATTCTATAGCTATGTTAACCAGATGGGGGTTGTATCAACCCCCAAATAGGTAGAAAAGTTGGAATATCAGAAATTTACAAAAGGAATATCATCGAACTACCATCCTGGAAACCATTTTCGGCATCTTTGTTTTTGGGTTACTATAGTGGAATCTATAGGACAGTAGGGGACCCTGCTGGGGGTCCATACGACTGGTCCTTATTCCTGAGTTGACCATGGTAATTTATACCAGGGGTATCCAGATTTTTGATGTAATTGCCTGGAGTTGAAGATTGATTTGATTCTGATTGTCAAGTGTTTTTTGCTTCAGGAAGTGGATTATGTATGATTATGTGGCACTCCGTTGCTTCTGGCAATACGGGCTCTTTGCGCGTAAAATAGGGGTATATGCCGTATATGCACAAGTTCCAACTGGAAGCGAGGCCAACTATTTTGTGTGCAATTTCGGGGTTGATTGTTGCGGGTCGGTCGGCTTCTCCATTTGTCACAGAGAGCCTCTACTCGTGTGTTTTTTGAGTTTCAAGACCTCCCAATGCATGATATCTCTCTATTACATGATATCCCACCTATTTCCCATAGGATCCATGTATG
The DNA here is from genome assembly GCA_947184155.2 of Cladocopium goreaui. Taxonomy (NCBI): domain Eukaryota; class Dinophyceae; order Suessiales; family Symbiodiniaceae; genus Cladocopium; species Cladocopium goreaui. The sequence continues at coordinate 27,618 of CAMXCT020000473.1, read as the reverse complement.
CTATATATGGTAACATTTACCATCAATATACCCCCAATGTTAGCATATATACCAGACATGGATCCTATGGGTTTAGAGAAATCTATGGTAAGGGGAAGGATGTTGCAAGCAGTGGAGAACCTGGGCATTGCTCCCTGCTCTCTCGTTTGAGGTTCTATAGCCAGGCAGGGTTGAGTTTTGGGCCATGCCTAAAGGGTGATGGAACAAAAATGACACCATTCGTTTGAAACAGTTCAATCAAAACATCAAATCATAAAACATCATAAAACTAGACAAAGAGCAAACACAAACATCACAAACTGTATGTTGCTATCTAAAATATGGGTTCCCATTTTACCACCATGATTTTGTGTCAGCAAGAAGGCCAGAAGTGTAATGGATTTACGGTTGCACCATCCATCACCATCCATAAAGGAATGGAGAGTTCAACACATTCCCGGCTGCTTTCCAGCTTGGCCAGGCAGGTTTCTATATTTTTGAAGTTCGGGTAACTCGAGACATGGTGCCTTGGCCAGGGTCGACCGGTCATGGGGAGTAGTTGGCTGTTATGTTTTTCTGTTATGTTTTTCGGGAGAATTTATGAAGGCCTTAACCAAGCTACAGAATTCATGGCTTTTTTTAGTCAGTTGCCAGGTCCAGAAGCTGTGCCCTGAGCCCTGACTCATCATGGGTCCCATGGCCTTGCTATCCCACTAAGGGACCTTTTTTTTTGTTTCGCCACACGGCAGGTGCTGAAGGCCTTCTACATCAGTGGAATGGCCACCTTTTACTTTGCCACCAAGGTGATGGCTGCCGGATTTTGAAAGACCGCTAACCCGCGATTATACCATACCCATATGCGAACCATGGTGCTGGAATATTTACCAACACTTACCCCATAAATGAGCCAGTTTTGTAGGTAAATATACTATACATGGAGCATCTGGGATATGAAGTTTCGTGAAGCGCCACTGCGCCACCCTATGCTGTCTCGATTTCGTGCGAGACTCGGAGAAATGGCGACGATTTCGTGGATGGCAGGGCCATGACAAGGCCGAGGGGCCAAAGCGGAAGCAAGCCCGTGGAAATAGTTTCAATTCCAGATCCAGCGGATAACAGCCTTGCACCTGAAGGGATTCAAGCCTGACTCTAGATTGACCTTGAAGAATGTCTCTTTCGAAGTTTGGAAGACATGGGCTAGACGTGTGGATGCCGTACATGTTTTCCACGCATCCGAATTATTGATTCATGGTGTGTGATCTGGATGTTTTCTGCAACTTGAAGCGGCTACGTCGAATCCATGGTAAAGACATATCCACGATCTTTCGAGTCGTGGAGTCAATTGGAGTCATAATGCTGCACCACTGTCAACTGAGCAGAAATACAAACCTGACTAATATATAATCTTCAATTACACGATTTACATGGTGGTTCCTGGCGGTTCGCAGCCACTTCCTTAGACGTTTGGCTTCTCTGGGGGCTCATAAAGACTTATACTATACAATCTTTATACAGTACCCATAGGATCCATGTATGGTATATATGCTTACATTTGGGGTATATTGATGGTAAATGTTACCATATATACCATACATGAATCCTATGGGGTATATACATAGCAACTACTAGAAGTTAGACTTTGAGCAGCATGGAGCTGGGAATCCTGGGAACTGTCCCATCCCCCCCCTGACAGCTGGTGATATTTTTTTACCATCGAAGACATGTCCCCAAGATTCCCAGAATGATGTGAACATATGGGAAAACATATGGGAAAACCAAGTCGAAAGTAGTCAGATTAGTCAGAAAGGTATAGAAAGGTCATAGTTTCCATCATTTTTCATATAGGCTTTTGAAGAGATAAATGCAGGATGCAGGAACCCCCCTAAGATTTCTCTGGAGAATCCATCTATGGAAACTGCAAACATTCGGTCCTTGAATCACTTGAATCCTACCAAAGTTGGAGAGGCGAGCAGGCCTTTTCACTTGGAGGTCTCGAGCAGAACGAGTCTTCGGCGGCACGCCAGCCTCACGAAATAGGCTGAGCTTCTGGCCATTTTCCGTTGCTCATTGGGCTGCTCAAAATTTACAATTTAGATCATTTAGATCAGCGTATTTCATATTCTAAGTTCTGGGACAGGTCTTCAACGCGTTTCATTTTTGGATCCCTTTCATACGTTAAGCGGATTTTTGTCCTTTATGCCAGCTCATAGTTTTATCTTCCCAAAGGACGGACGAGCTTTTGCATTGCATGGGAAACGAAGCGTTGCATGTCGATCCCTGAAACGTTACTGAGACTCCTTGAGCATCAATGAGCAGTTGAACGCCGCGGTCGCAAACGCGACGCGAGCCTACACAGCGCAGCAGTGCTGACGAATCGCGTACATTTCTGAATTGCGCGCCGCGCAAAGGCTTTTGACATGGGCAAATTGATGACTTGATTGTGCATGCCCATGGTGTGTGCAAGTATCTCGCAAAATATTGCAATATAGTCAAAATAGTGATGGCCTGCGCCAGGAAAAGGGTCGGTTGAACAGGACGGGGCCCGTGTCCACCAACAATATCAGTTGCCCTAGCCCAAGCTGCTCAGAAAGTTTGTACTGTACAAAATTCGGCAAAACGATGCAAAAAGCACGTTTGTTCAGCGTTGTTGGACGCGTGGCCAGCTCAGCGGAAGAGGAAGTTCAGATTGTCCGATCTGCAATGAGCTATTATTCAGAGAGCGGTTGAAATCCGAAACCACCAATCAGCAACTCATCAACGATAAATTGATGTTAACCAGGCCCGTGGATCTCATGACCTTTAGTGACCTTAGTGTAGTCGTCTCAAAGTTGGAGTACCATAGCGGAGAATACCCCCGAGTTTCCCCGAAGCTAAATTCTTACATCCCTGAGCGTCAGTACTTTGACTTTCCTGCTGGATGTGGCAGTTTTTGATTCAGTGGTGTACAGTAGATGTTCCTGCAGGTTTGGAAGAACTCCTTGCGGTCAGCTGTGCTTTCTCAATCCCGAGCTGCATCATTTATAAGAGATCATTGACCAATGAGTACATAGTTGGTGGTTTGAAGTCACAGGCTTCCAGGAGCATCCAGAAGACGGTCGTCGTTTTACACTACTGGGGATGAATAAACCGCAGGCGAACCGCCACTCAACATTGGTTGATGTTTTGCTGTGCTCGGTGGCTGCCAGACTCTATTTTGGAGAGCGAGTCTGATGGCAGAGCCATGCTCTAAATACATAAGACCAATCCATCCTGGAAATTGGTTTTTGGGTTTACCCATGTTTACGCCGAAAATGTTCTGTGGTTACATACGCAACATTGGATTTGGGGTTGCCCTTTGTTGGATTCTCGAATGACGATCTTTCGGAACCTTCTTGTAATATGATGTTAAATCGACCTGGGTTTCCTGGATGTTTTTTTACCGACTCATCAAACCCTGGTCCTCATCATTTCCCAACACAGATGTAGTCCGGTGTCTTTTTGCATCACAGGACATGCCGGGCGTGCCCCTTTGCAGCCTTTGAATGCATTTGACACAACATGGAGAACCTGTTTTTGGAATAGCTAGATGGGACTTGACGGCTAAGAGTGGCTTTGCAATTCCCCAGGCGGAAATTTGTGTTATAGCCACCGCAAGCTGTGCAGAATTGGCTGAAGCAGCTGTTCACAGAATTGACAACACACAACATCAGTATCCTGAAGTCACTTGGTCAGATTGGTCAGTGTTGTTTTGGGGTTTTTGCGTGCAGAGGGAGATGCCTTCAACTCATAGCACAGCCCGGGGCTAATGATTTTATTGGGGGGCGAAACCCTCAAACTGGATCTTGTTTTTCATTGTTGTCTAAAGGGGGTCATTTAAAAATCAAATTGACCAACATGAAAAAAACATATGAAAAACACATAATGTCCCAAGACGACCACCCCAGGGTTGTTTTGGTTGGTGCGCGGCTGCTTCCCGTCAGCACCTGGTCCAATGCACCAAACTCCATGGAGTTCGGCTGTTGCATTTGACCACGGTGTCGTCGCCTAGCCACTGCCGAAGAACATCAGGTAGTTGGCGAAATGTTTAAAATGATGGCATCCTAATGCTGGCTGGTGACAGATCTCAGTGTCTCAGTGTTGTGCTTTCCATTTCTTTCCCACACCGGGGATCATGTACCCGACGGAGTCATGGCTTTTTTTGCACGCTACCAACCAGTTTTGGATCGGTGTTTAAGCCATCCGAAGAGGCTTCTTCCATTTTGAAAGTTGGATCCTCTACATCCTCTACTCGTACCTGGAAGACTATGTAGGACTCAGCTTAGCCTCTCCTCCCCCTAGCCACTGAGCCTAGGGGCAGGAAGTGGCTGATCCATCCGACATGGTTTTAGTCGTCGGCCCATGATGGACCAAGCTTCCGGAACCCTATGGGCAATGAAGCATAGAAGAAATATGAAGAAAATTGAAGAAATAACGAAAGCCTGGGCGAAGTATGATGGATATGATGGCGAATGGCCCAACAACATCCAACAACAGTTCAATTTAGTTCATTTCAGGTGATTACTTATCCAGATACATATCCATATCCAGATACATATCCGGGTATTTTTTTTCACGACCGAAGCCTGTTCTCCCTCCCTGGTTCATCCTGGTTCTTTAGCGTAACTCTCCCACGCCTTGGCCGTCGTCAGCTGGTTGATGGCATAGCTGCTGGACACATATCATGATTGGATCTGATTGGTGTTTAATGTTATTGTATAGATATTAATGGTAATTTGTAGTGCTGTTTAAACTTTTGATTGACCAAATTGCCAAATTATGGTTGGGTTCATAGCCCGAGTATATCAATTCATCAAGCAAACGAAACATGCGAACACTTCGGTCCTGTGAGCCGGTTCTGACTCCAATGCTTAGAGACCTTCACCGCACCGAGATCGGCGCGAGTCGGATTTGGGGCCCATGCACGTGGGTCCCAAGCCAGATTTGTCTTGTAATCTTGCTGAACTTGGGCATTCTGAGTGGGCGGGGCTTCCAAGCTCATGGTATGCTCCACGGTTCTCATGGACTGGGCTTGATGATCAAGATCAAAAAGTGATGGATTTCGCTAGAATAAACGGATAGGCCCAAAAAGAAACCACCAATGTTGGGCGTGGTTTTGGCAATCTTGCATATTGTGATTGTGGTTGTTGTTGTTGTTGTTGTTGCCGTTCTTGTTCTTATTTCCCCACCTGCCAGGTGAGGGTTGTTAGATTTTATGTCAGTTGCTTGCTCCTCCTCCTCCTCCTTCTCCTCCTCCTCTCCTCGTCTCCTCTCCTCCTGCTCCCTGCCGGACCTCAACCACGACCATCCACGCCCAGTGTTCCCTGCCGGACCTCAACCACGACCATCACCGCCCAGTGTTCCCTGCCGGACCTCAACCGCGGGTATCCCCGCCCAGTGTTCCCTGCCGGACCTCAACCACGACCATCCACGCCCAGTGTTCCCTGCCGGACCTCAACCGCGAGTATCCACGCCAAAAGATATGCCACATAGAGTGCCAGAAGATATGCCAGATAGAATGTTAGAAGATATGCCAGATAGAATGCCAGAAGGTATGCCAGATAGAATGCAGGATAGAATGTCAGCTAGAATGCCAGAAGATATGCCAGATAAAGTGCCAGAATGTTTGCCAGATAGAATGCCAGCAGATTTGCCAGATAATATGCCAGAAGATATGCTAGATAGAATGCCAGATGGAATGCCAGAAGATTTGCCAGATAACATGCCAGAAGATATACCAGATAGAATGCCAGATGGAATGCCAGAAGATATGCCAGAACATATGCCAGAAGATATGCCAGAAGATATGCCAGAACATCTGCCAGAAGATATGCCAGAACATCTGCCAGAAGATATGCCAGGTAGAATGCCAGAAGATATGCCAGATCGAATGCCAGAAAATATGTCAGATAGAATGCCAGAAGATTTGCCAGTAACAAAATGTATAAATGTCATGGTGGGGATCACACGAAGTAAAGTAATTTTGTTTCTTCCCTAACGGGTTTACCACATTATAGAAAATGAGTCGTGATATTGTTGTAAATCTATTTGTGGAACACCGCGTTTAAAATTCCGGTATCAACCTGTTGATACCAGACATCAACGTACAGCACTTATCTTCGCTCGGCTCGGGCTACTCCAATCGAGCCACATCGGTGGAAGCGGCATCTATTTGCATATTATGTGCATTTGACTTGTAGGAATGTTTGTGCATGTTTGTGTATATATAAAATTATATATATATATAATATATATATATATATTATAAATTGTTATAAATAGATAAAATATGTTCTTGACAACTTGACATCTTTGAATTCCATGGGATCCTTTGCATCCCCAGAATCTGGATATCCCATGCGAAAATGTGAAGACTGTTCGACTGTAGATGAAGAAATCCCCCATGAAATCCCACGGTTTCCCGCTGTTTAGATGGATTTAGATGGATTTAATTGGATTTAGCATGATTTAGCCATTATATCATTATGTTGTTTACTCGCGAACGCCCAGAAAGAATCTCTGGAACAGCAAGCGGGTGAGTCGGCTTAACCAATCGAAGCGCCTGAGACAGGCCACCCTCACGGTGGCACCGCGCCGGAAAACATGCGCACGGGGAACACATTTGGAACAGTGCCGAGGTGGGAAAGTGAAGGACCCACATTGTGGAATTGCCAACTTAGAGCATTGTGATATGTCATGATGATTTGTTTTTATGGTCCATTTGTGTTTGGACATCTTCAGGTTTTTGTGGATGTTTGGTCGCAGGGAACCAGAATTTCCGTGTATTTTTCAATCCTTGGTGACTTTGAGACCACTTGGCTGCAAGCAGGGGGTTTTGCTGGGGGTTTTGCTGGGGTCTGCATATGGGAGCCCCAATGGTTGGGACAATGCTAATACGAAAAATACTGTTGTGTACATCAGTATACCGTCATATGAGTCATACATATAACACAGCGAGATACGTTGTTTTGTTTCCTTCCTGATCTCTCATAGCTAGAAGGTGAATCCCTACATTGTCGTGATACCCACCGGTTTTGTTGATATTTGATGTTTGGGGATAGCGAGTTTACATTCGATTGTTTGTTGGTTGACTCAGGCTTAATCATGTTTCTTGTTCCTGCAGTCCTCATATTTTTTCTCCCTTTTCTTTCTCCCATTCCTTCAGGATGTTCCTTTCTAACGTCTACAACGTGTTCCGCTACTCAGTGCTGTTTGAACCTCATGCCATCAAATCAGATCCATTACAGTGTTTCCTCTACTGGGAGGTTTGACTGGCCATGGGTCTTGGGGCAGGGAATGATAACACATCCTCTTCTGTGGGAGCTAAGCAGCAGCCCATGTAACCCCAAGAACCAATGGTAGTGGTTAGCAGTAGCAATACCATAACATCTTGTCATCAGATCATGTTACAATTTATGTTTAATATATAATTATACTTGTAATATTTGTTTACGACATATATATATATATATAACTATATAATTATATATATATATATTGCAAGTGGTTCACAGGAGCTAGCAAGAATGCGCACTCCCTTTTTGACAATGGGCGAGGGGCCACAATGCTGCGCGGATGGGAACATGAATTCCGACTGATATTGGTCGTGAATTTGCACCGGTGGACAAAAAAAAATAAGAATCAACAGCTTGATTTTCCATAGGCTTGATACCATCAGCTTTTCTCCGTCTGGCGGATTTCATCTGTTCATCATAAATGATTCTCCAAGATTGGTTCAATTGAAAGAAAAGAAGAAGTTGTTGTTTCTCCGAAGGCTTGGTTAATGAGTTAGCTAACTGGGCATCTGAATGAACCCAGCGGAGCATAGTCCCTGACTCGGTAGAGGAATCTTTTAAAGCCAGTGCTTCAATAGTAGATCTTTTCTCTTCACCTTTCACTGTCGGTGAGTCGGTGTTGATCTTGTCATAAAGGTTCTTACTGTCAGTGATAGTAATTCCAGGAGTCAGGTTCACAATCTCAGGCGCTGAGAGTTTTTCCAACATAGATCTCGGATAGTGCATTTCAGACCACAGGTATCTCAGATGGTAGAGATCATCTTCTGCATCTACCACTGCATGAACTTCGGCACATGCTGGTGATCTGCACTTTCGATGGATTTTCCCACTCTTCCAGGAGAGTAGGGTGACTTTGGAGAGCTCACCCCTTCGCAGAGACTGTGGTGCCAGACCACAAATGAGACCCTCTGTGCTATTGACTTGATCGGGCCTATTGGCCCATGCTGCGTCACCCCAGGTTACTAAATCAACCTTTTCCCCTTTCTTCAGTGGGTGAATAAAAATTTCTGCTCTATGTCGTTTAACATCAGAGACCAACTGATTCAGTTTGACAATGTCCGCCACAGTACTCTTTGGTATTGTAGAAATAAGAAAATTCACATCCACACTGTGTAAAATGTCCGTCTGTCCACAAATCCAACTGAGGCTACCCAGAACCGCACGCATTTGAGATTTTTCAGTATCTGTAGTTTCGTGATCACGTTGACGAAACCGTTCTCGATTAATATTGATAGGATGTAATTGTTCCAGAAAATCGTGTTGGCTCAAAGTAAAACTGTAGTCCTCATGTTGTACTACCTTGACACCACATTGAACAAAAGGGCTATGTTCCCATTGACCCCATTGAAACTTGGATTTGATCTTCGCAACCAGTTGTTGATACAAGTCGTCATCATCACAACCCGCAAATAGAAAGTCATCGACATGTCCACTAATGGCTGATCGTGGTGTTCCTGTTTCATCAAAGTATACCCAGATACAAGGTTCAGTTTTCATTCGTGTGTAACCCAATGAAATGAGGAAATTGGAAACACTCTTGTACCACCATAATGGTGCTTCTACCAGTCCATATGCTGCACGTTGTAGTTGGGTAACAGAACCATGAGGAATACCCAAGGCATCGCATATTTCTCTAGTGGGCTGTACCTTCATGCCATCCTTCAGTGTGTCACCCTGCAAAAATGCCGATGATACATCTCCCTTCCGAACACGGAAATGACATTGACTGCAAAACGCAAGAAAGGCTTGGCGACCAGACCTAGACAATGTGGGAGAAGCCGTTTGCTTGAACTCATAGTTTCTGTCCTGATAGCCTAGGATCACCGCTCTGGCCTTAGCCTTGTGGCCACCACTACCATCTTCCAAACCCTTCCATGTGAGCACCCATCGCATACCAACCGAATCCAATTTGTCTTGTTGTTCAAGTGGTAGAACTTTGAAACAATGTGATTGAATATAGCTACGTACTTCTTTGTCTTTTGCTAGTTTAAACTGAGCCAATTCCTCATCCCTCAAAGTTCTCTCCCGCACCTCTACTGTGTTTCGCTTCATCTGATTCACAACAAAAGCTACAGGATCCTCAATGAACTTGTTCACACCACGTTTTGAATTTGGTATGTCGATGGAGATCTCAACCGCTAACATGGCCTCATCAGATTCGGATACTGGTTTGGTGGTGGTGTCTTCTGCTTTCATCTCCACATCGTCATCTGCAAATTGTGGATCTGCGGCGATATCCTCCATAGGTTGAGGTGGAGATTCCGCAGGTTGGTCTAAGGTCGGACGCTTCTTGCTACTGTACCGCCGGCCACCTGTCGGATGATCGCTAGCCTCTTGCCACTGTAGGTCTGTGGGTTTTTCTGCAGAAATGTCCCAATAAGTCTTTCTGTGTGGGTGAGTGGCTAAGGAAGTGATCGTCCATGGAATTTCGCATGGTCCCTTGAGTTCTTCCACAGCTCTTTCACGGCTCGAGGCTTGCCTCAATTGTTCAGGTGCGGCTTTGATCAAGCGGCCGGCACGGTGAAGCCACACACAACTACCCGGTCGAAGGCGCCCTTGTTCATCCTCTCTAGTCTCAACAGCTAACACCCTGGCTGCACCTATGAATTGACCACTCCATGAAAAACCACGACCTTGTCCTCCTTGAACCTGTTTTCGCCAATAGAAAACCAAATCACCAGGAACAAAATGTTTCATGGGTCTTCGACCTGCAGCTTCGGCTCGGGCAAGTCGTGCTTTCGCTTGGAAACGGCTGAAGCTCTGTTCTGCTGCGGCCATTGCTTTGATATTGTCACCAAAGCCCCCATCAACCAGTTGTTGTGGATGTATTGGATGTCCCTGAACTTTACTTGTAAAGAGGCGACCCCATTCATCAGGATTACGACCCATAGCATGTTGAGCTGGAGAATACCCATAGGAGTTGTCCCGAGAGTTACATGCCCAAATAGCCCGTGCAAAACATTCTGAGAGCTCCATGTCAGGAAATTCAGTGGTGAGGGTATCCAACACATGTTTGACCGCTTGGATTGCTTCTTCAACTATTCCAATTTGCCAATGAGCTTCTGCCGGAACTGGAGTCAGCGTCATGCTACGCTCTTGGCAGTATGCTGCGGCCTCATCGCTGCGCCACACACCCTCAGGATCTGCACGAATTTCCTCTGGCCTCCCGAAGGTCGAGATCCAGAGCTCTTCAAATGCTTTTCGCACAACGGGCCAGGTGGCCTGTTCCCGGCTGTTCTCAAATAAGATGCGACCTGTTCTGAAACGGCAACCCTCATCAATAAATAAGATGAACTTGATCTTGTGGTGTGTATGAGGATGGGTCCAAGAACCTAGATCACTTTGTATCCTCTGCCATTTCAGTGGTGCAGTCTCCAGAGTAGCAGGTCTCCGAGGCACAACCCGCTTGCGCTCTTCGCATAGAGGACAGCGGAACTCCCTTGCTATCGCCAGAACTTTCTCAGGAACTCCCCGGTTCTTGAGGGACTTGATCAAAGTTTCTACTGAGCCGTGTCCAGTAACACTGTGAATATGGCGCAGGAGATTGTTGATTTTGATCTTTTCCTCAGAAGATAGTTCACCCTCGTTCACCAGGCAAGTCTCTGAGTTTTCCACGCAAAAGAATGGATCTGACACCTCACTAGGTGGCAGGGACAGTTCCTGGCTGAGGGCCGACCACGCCTCTTGTTCCTGAAGGGCATCGATCACCTTCTTTGCAAAAATTGGTGTGTAAAAGGAAGAATAATGGGTCCTGCCGCTTTCACAAACTGTATGTTTATGATTTCGTTGGCATGGAAAGTTCATGTGTCGCAGGATGTTGTAGTTGGTAGTGGCTATGGTCCAACCTTTACACATGAGTTCACCAGTGTCATGTGCACGAAGATTGACAGTACAACCATGGCATGTAACCCTTCGTAAATGTTGTTCCTCCAGGAATGATTGAATGATCGGCAAATTCCAGGCCTCGCATTTTTCTGACAATTCCCAGTGAATTTGACTACCGTAGCGACGTCCAAATCTTGCTACTTCAATGCCACCCAAATATTGTTGTACTGCTGACTCACGTTTACGTTGTAATTCTTCACATTGTTTTGGGGTTCTTTGATTGATCCGTTGTAAAGGAGAAAAAGGGCCACATTCACAAGAAATCCAAATATGCTTGGGACGGCGTTCACGAACCAGTTGTTTCAGCTTTTCCACTCCACTACGAGTTGTCAGATCAAATCCATTCCAGTGAGCACATCGCATAGCAGAGTTTGGTCCATGTCTGGACAATACTTCTTCAGAGAGTATACTTCGCTCAGAACATGCAACTTCCAAAAGAAACAACCTATCAAGAGATATCAACTCTTCCCATGATTTGCCATAGGGGTTTCTGGATTCCAACCAATTTTGTCCAATCTTCCTGCGAGCTTGAAAACACTGATGTTCTGGGCAATCTTCCCACTCAGAGCTGTCCTCAAAGTCATCAAGGCCGCTCAGGTCTCCCTGCGGCACTTGCTGCGCGACATTTGCAGAGCCATCATGTTGTTCTCTGAGCGGAGCTGGTCCAGTTCGGTCTTCAAGCGACTCAATTCGGAGTCGGAATCGTCGGTCTGGATTTTCAGGAAGGACCCGTCGGACAGGTCGGTCGATGATCCGCTTGGATTCCCCTTGGCATGGCGGGGATGATATCCCGACGGAGGGAGATCCTTCTCGGTCTTCTTGAACTGTGTGATGTGCTGTTCCTCCATGGTGATCTTCAACCACTGTGCCAGTCGTTTCAGGCGCCACGACGACTCTGGGTTCTCGTCGGCTGTGGTTAGGATCCACTCTGCATAGGAGGGACATTCCTCCAGGATCTCCTTGTACTTCTTGTCTGAGTGCTTGCCGAAGTTCACCAGGTCGCTGCCCGTCGGCGGCGTCGCCACCGTGATCCTCTCTTCGCACTTGGCATAGAGCACACTGATGGTGTCGTTGGGACGCACCGGGATCTCCAAGCCCTGGGCATAGACAACGAGAGTTGCCTTCTTCCGAGCTGCACGGTTGAGCTCGGTCAATTGGTTCTTCAGGAGAGCATGTTGTCCTTCCTTCTGGAAAGTCTTCAGCTCGGCCAATCGGGCCTTGATCTGCTGAGTGTTCCAGGCAGTTGGCACGTCTTCTCCCAAGTCCTGGAGCTTGGAGATGAGGTCCATCTTGCGCTCGGTCGGCATGGTGTGCTGGATGAGCAACGGAACTGGTGAGGTTACGCTCGGGCACTGCGGAGTTGAGGCTTGCTGACTGCTGCAACGTGGCACTAGATGGCTCAAGCTTCGACCTACCAACATGAAAAACAGTGTCACTACAAACATTGTGTTTTTGTTGCTGATGTCCACAAAAGGTGCACAAACAATTCTGTACAGCTTGCAAATTACACACGGCACAGGTTTCATAAGAGAAATCCTTTCCTGTCAAGCTCCCCTGGACGCAATGTCCATTTTCTCCAGAGGAGCATGTTCCCTATTCGTCGCCCAGCTGGGAAAATGGCTGAGCTCGCTTCACTGCACCTGCCAAAAGATTTCCACCAAGTGGCATCAGGAGGTGGCCGTTTTTGGCACTCTCCAAAGAAACAACACTGTGCGGGCAAAGGTGCTTGTAAATCACTTCATCTCTGGCAAAATCAACAACTGCGCCCAGTGATTTCAGGGCTTTGACTGAGATCAAAATTGGCTGATTGGGCAACTCATGTACATGAACAGCCATGTCACCTAGCTTGGACCCACAATCTACCTTTACATGTGCAGTGGAAACGCATGAAGTAGTTCCGTTGTTCCCAAATTTGAACACAGGAGTATTGTGGGGATCTATGGTAACCCTGTCCTCACCGTGCTTGGTCATGTTGTTGTGCATCAAAGCTTCGACCGCTGCAATGGAACCCAAAGTTGCAGTCGCTCCACAGTCAATCACGCCCTTGCACTGCATGATGTTGTTGCCCACCTCGGTGGAGACATGCACGGCTTCCGCAGGAGAGTTCTGGAGAAGCTCAGATCCAAAAGCTACCTCAGCCTCTTCTGTGACCTGTGCATGTTGCTTCTTTGGAACTGGACAGTTGACGGTCTGATGTGGACCACCACAACGGACACATTTGATGGTGCTGTCACCTTTGCCACCTTTTGGACCTTGGTGAAAGGTAGATGATCGAGGCCAAGACGATTTGCCCTTGCCGGTGGGGTAAAAGTTGCGCCCCATGCGAACTTGTTGTTGTCGCCACCGCGCTTCCTTCAAGGTGCGCTTCTTCTCCTGTATGACTTCAAGAGCAGATTCAATCAGGGCCTGATCAGCCATGTAGCACTCATAGGCCTCAGCATCTTCATGTGGATCTGGCGCACCTTCGTCCGCCAGCATCACATCCTCGGGCTCATCCTCAAACACAAGTTGTGCCTGATGATGGTGTTTGTCCCTCTTCATCAGGTCTTCATCCGTCCACTGTTCTTTCAAGGCTTGTTCGACAGAAACCACTGAGATGTTGCCCTTGATGGCTGCCAGTACGTTTGCTCGCTCACCAGCATCAAGCCCTGAGCGTTGCAACAGCAAGAAGCCAGTCAAATGGTCCGGAATAAAGTCCGGGGCTTCAGCACTCCAAGACGCAGGAGGTGCATATTCATCACTTTTCCATGAGCCCCAGTACCAGTCCGCCCAATCGGAAGACTTCCAGCTCCAACCAGCATCAGAGTGGACTCCTTCATCAGCAGCTCCCCATTCATCCTCCTCTTCTCGCAAGCGACCGTTGTCACCAAATGGACCTTGGTCATCCGAGCTTTGAGCCTGACGTGGACGATCGCGCTTGTAGTTGCGCCAGTCAGTAGATGATCTCCCAGATGAGGGTTCAGACATACCCCTGCCAGTGCTCACACTAGTCCCTGGGTCTGATTGAACCAATCTGAGAGCCCTCGAGGCTTCCCACAAGGCTTCACTGTGACGATTTGTCCAAGCCGTCATTGACTCGAAGCGTTTTCGTTTCAGCTGGTAGAAGAACTTCTGTATGTGTTGCGAAGCCTGCAACCACGATGGTTGCCCTATGCACCTTTCCAGATGCTCCAGTAGGTCGTAGGCCCCCCGCGGATGGGCTAACCACTGAGGGTCTCCTGCCAGCCTCTTTCTGATGACTGTCCTCGCAATTCCAGTCAGCGCCTGAGCTAACCTAGGACCTGCAAGGTACCTCTTGTGGTGCTCCAACGTGAAGAGGTACTGAAGAGCCTCCTCTCGGTAGAGGTTCAACTTGTCTGCGGTGCCATCAAAAGTTGGCACCCCATCCTTGGTTCTACTCACACTTTCTTCACCCATATCCCTGGATCCTCGCCGCCTCAAGGCTAAGCGTAGATAGCTCCCCGGTATCAAACCAGGCTCAACGCTACCATGCAAGTGGTTCACAGGAGCTAGCAAGAATGCGCACTCCCTTTTTGACAATGGGCGAGGGGCCACAATGCTGCGCGGATGGGAACATGAATTCCGACTGATATTGGTCGTGAATTTGCATATATATATATATATTACTATTATTATTATATGTTATACTATTATGATAGTAATAATTTTACTATTATTACTACTATTCTCATTATGTTCTAGATAGCCCCCTCCAACAAAAAAACGTCTGTCAATGGATGTCGCTGGTCCCAACGTCCCGGCGCCCTTTCCAGGCCATGGCTCGACACAAAGGCAGCGTGTTTGGCGCGCTGGGGGAAGAAGCACAGCCCAGCTCCGAACAACTCAGGAAGCGCAGCCAAGATGCTGGGGTCGGAGGATTCTATCCCTGGATGTGTATATTCCAATGAAGTTTGGATATTAATGCATGAATGATCATTCCCATTCATTGGATTTTTGGATTATGGGTGCACACAAATAATATTCAATTTGATCCTTTCGTTATTGGTTGTGTGAGTTCTATGGACTGATGTATATACCCCTGACTTCCAAGGTGAAGTTTAACTTTGCCTTTGCCAATTTCACGGAGAAAACTAGGTCTTTCAGGAACGCGCATGTTTACCCAAGTAAAACTTGCACCGTCGAGCGAGGCTATAATTTGGCCATATTCATAGCCCAAATATGGTCCTCATGGCTGTCTCTCCAAACGAAGTTGTTTCGCTGCTGACTCTGAAGCCTCAAATGTCTTGAATCGGAACCTGCTGTAAGCAGGTGAGAGGGCCAATCTTTTGTTGGCCGAATTTTGGCAGTGTCAGCGAGGAAGGCAATTATTATCTGGCTTAAAAAAATGTTGTAACGGTCCCAAACTTGGGGGCCTTCCCGTTCACGCTCATTTCACGCGTAAACATGGTCTTTCACGTTTTTTTCACGATTGTTTTTTCTTACAAAATATATCGAGGTCATATTCACTGACCTCGCATGCTAGTAAACCAACATCTTTGACGGCACATTTTCTCAGAAACCCCATGTCCAGTTTCCCATATGCGGATAGATATTGATGAATATTGTGATGAGCCTTCTTTATTCTCTTCATCCATTTTATCCATTTCGGCGCAGCCAGAGGTCAGAGATTGGTCAGTTCTATCTTTGGGGCCATCTTGAGCCACAACTCCTGTGTTGGCACTGTGATAGAAATGTGAAGTTCCCCAACTGCATGCGGGATCCAGTAGAACATGGACTGCGCGGAAAGACCATGTTTTACACATTACAACATGCACCGCCACAAAGCTCAAGTTAAACGTACCCTTTGAAGATCCACAACCGGCATTGTTCCCGTTCTGCTCGGCAGGAACGATTTGGCCATTAAGTGGTCAAAGTTGTGCTCCTCGAAATGGGTCTATTTGGAGGAGCCGAAACCCTCATGGGGTGTTGCTGTGGAAGGGCAAGACACCTGCCTGCCCTCAGTGCGATTCCAGACCAGTTTGACTCCGCCCATACCAATCTTTGCAGGTTGAAGTGCGATGAAAAGTTGGTACCATGACGGTGCTCCTTCTTGGTTCCCGTATGGTGTCGCTATGGTGAATGATTCCGATTGACGAGTTTATGAATCGGGGACAGGTTGCAGTCATCACCATCAGCGACGGTTATGTGGCCAGGCTGTGTGCAGATAAGCATGCCCTTTGGAATCCTTTGGATATCTAAGAATCTAAGCCGGCCATTGGCAATTGGAAATTCAATGTAATTCCATGAAATTCCACCCTGACTATCCCTGACTTATAATTACATATTTCATATACATACTGTGGATGGTTGCGAAATCCTGCACCACTGGATGGTTTTTTCCCCTAGAAATAATCGGATAAACCACCGTTTTCAACTGGTGCAGGATTTCGCAACCATCCACAGTACCCTCTGGTAAACTAACATAGCTATTGAAAATGACCATTTATAGTGGATTTTCCCATTAAAAATTGTGATTTTCCATAGTTATGTTAAATTACCAGAGGGTATGTGGTCCATATTTTACCATTCCTTGGGGCTTTCCTCTTCGAGATTTCCCTGGATGCCCTGGCTCCGCTCCAGGATGAGGGCGCACGCATTGGTGAAGCTGTGCCCCGAGGGCCATATCACCATATATTACCGATCTATATACATATTGCAATAGTTTTACATAGTTTACACTATTTTTATGTATTTATGCAATGTATGTGACACAGACACATATGTATATATATATATATTTACACACACACACATATATATATATATGTACAAGGCTTCGGCCTCTCGAGGTACTTCGTTGGTAATCGCTTTTGTCGGAAAGCACGGTGTTTCAATTTTTCTTTTTTGAAACAATTTCACTAAACCGCTGCAAGCGGATCTGGCTGATTTGTAAACCTGAAACCAAACCTACGGATCTTGCTTTCTTGTTGCCTGTGTGGTCGCGCAAAAGGGACTTGAAGTCTTCGCTCCGGTGGTTGTTGGTTCTTGGGAGTTGCATTTGGGATTCTAATGGTTCGCAAAGGGTGCGACATGCACTTCGTCATTATATACCCTTCGGGAGCTCAAGTGTGCTCGGTTGAAGAAAACAAAATAGAGATAGAGTGAGATGGATGGATGGATGGATGGATAGATAGATATTTAGCTAGATAGCTAGCTAGCTAGATAGATAATTAGATAGCAACAGCACAACTACTAACTATTGCATGATTACCCAATTTCCATTACCAGATTTCTCTGTAAAATCTGTAAGTTCGGATCTAGAACCAGGCATGGAGAATCAGGCCAGCCGTGTGGGACATCCACTGACCTGTCCGCTATGGACTTAGCCTTAGCCCCTTCCATTTCATGGTGGCTGATCGGTGGAATACATCGCCCCTAGTTGTAAATGTGAAACTCCACTAAAACGACTCTGAGTATAGCATTGGATTTGTTCTTTTTTGTGGCCTGTATATGGGCGGGTCCAACATCGAGTGGCTAAATAAATATGAACCACACACGCTGGCACGCACACAAATATATATATATATATGCCATTTCAACATGATTTTGGGACCCAAGGTTGCCCAACCCGACCAGAGGGAATCTCCATGAGAAACTTCCATCATGGACCATCCAGAGTCCCAAAACTGGATTAAGGGAAAGCTTATCGGATTTCCAGATGATATCCATTGATATGAAGGTTTACTAAAATGGGGGATCCCCAAAAACCATAGGTTTGAATACTAAAATTGTATGAAATTGTCGAATGTTGGATGATTTGGTGGTACCCCTATTTTAGGACACCCCCATATGTTTGGATTGATGATCGATGGAGACCTCAGGTACTTCCAAGCTCCCTCTACCAACGGCTGAGGGGAGGCGCCGGGGCCCGCCCGGGAAGCCACAGGATGTTCCCCTGTGAAAAGCTTCATAGATTTCATAGTGTCACAAGCCGCACCGACACCAGAATTTTTCTGGATGTTCGATTCTAGAAATTGACTCAAGAGTTCCAGTGTTGTGGAGGTATGATAAGAATACATGTTATTCTTCATCCTATGAGTCCAGATACTTCTTGAGATGGTACAATTCTACAATTCTACATTTTTAGAAGCTACCCGGATCAATTATGACATGTAAATAATCTTCAGCCTGATCACAATTAAGCCAGTATATATATATATATGTATAATAGATATACTATATTCAAACAAGCAAAAACTAAAACAACCAAAAATCCATACACATTACATACATATATAGATATAAATGTGCAAAATTGTATGCATTTGTTTGATAACTAGATATCATATCTTATCACGAAAGCCATTGAAATCTCACCGCGGCCAGCCTCATTGGTGCTCCATTTGGACGTGGCCTTTGCGCTTCGCGCCACGCGGTCTCTGGAGCTCTATGGGCCCTTTGGAGCGGAGGCACCTGGACGGAGACTGGACAGGCTTTACTGACGAAAATTACTTACCCTCTGGTAGTTTAACATAGCTATGGAAAATCCCCATTTTTAATGGGTAAATTTACTATTTCTATGGTCCATTTTCAATAGCTATGTGAATGTTTACCAGAGGGTAAATATGTGGTTTCATTAACCATTGGGATGATCCCCGACTCATATGCAGCGCTCATATTATTCATATTCAGGCCTCGGATTGTGACCACATTCATGTCGATCCCTGGTCTTTCGAGCTAGGCCTTATGCTCAGCCGTAGAGCGACTTGGAATTATCAGATGCAGGGAACTGATGTTTCATGCAAATGCATGCAAATGCAACTTGCCACTGAAAACTGAAATATCTTATTTTATGTGCATTTTAGATCACGTTAGATCATTTTAGAAAGTATAGAGTACTCGCAGCTCACCATGTTCACTGTAGCTGAGTTTGAGTTTGCAAACACCAAACCAGTTTATTGAGGATGATTGAGGGATATATACCTTACTGGACCACACCCCCAATTTTACCATTTTGATGGTCTGTGAATCGATGTTGGTTGGCTGATGACTCACCAAAGCAACCTACCTCACCATGTTGAATCATCTCAAGAACCATGTTCAGCATCTTTCAACATATATATATATTATGTATATGTATATATGTATCATCTAGGTTTCTGAACATCATGTACTGTTACAGTATGTAATAATCATCTAAAGTATTCTGGTTCGTGTTCCTTAAACAAAATGCATCCCATCCATCCCATCCATCCGCCGAGGAACTTCCGGCACCGCATGGGGCATCGCTACACGGACGAGTTGCAGGAGCTTTTGCGGCAAGGTCAGCTGCGCCCAGTCTGCGAGGCTGGGGACCCGTCTGACCGGACCAAGGTGGTGGGCACCAAAACCAGTTTCTACCAGCAGAAAGGGGGGGGAACAAATTGACAAATTGGGACACTTATGCAGTGAAATGATATGATGATATGAAATGAGTCATTTGGACCAAAGAAAGTGTGGTGTTTTGCCAGCCAAATTTGGGAGTCAACCAAGGAAAAGTTGAGTTGACATGAACCAAAGCGGAAATTGAAGCACCCCGAATTTGGATTCAACCAGCACTTAGCTGGTTGATCCCACGAGAAAAGGGGAAACCACTAGACAGACAAGAGCAGCAACAAACTCTGAACTGCTCAAAATGCAGTTTCTAACAAATACAGTAGCTATACAAACTTTCATAGGCAAACATCGAAAGCTGAACAATTCCACTTGTTCTTCAGGCCAGTTTAAAAGGTGTGAGCAACATCCGAAGGAGGGTTGGCGGGTGGCCTTCTAAAGTCCACAGATATTGTCAGTGGGATGGAAAACGTATAGCACTCGATATTGAGGGTATTTAAGATAATTATGCAAGAATACAGCTGCAAAGGGGGATGTAAATGCCAAATTGGAATTTCAAGGGTGTGGTTCGGGGCCCCCCTCATATTGGTTTCACAAGGCGGGGCACCCCAACTAGATCAACCAGTTGAAGCTGGAACCATCTGGAACCAAAAGGTGCCATATCATGCAGCTCCCACTGGTTCCATGACAGGAGATCTTGAGAAACTACGACAAGGCCTACGACTACCATTTGAACAGGTGGGTGGCACCCGAGTTTTTTAGTATTTCCCCCCTGACGCCATCGTTTTCCTAGACCATTTTGCTGGGGGAGCGCGATCCTCCTGAAAACTTCCGTGGAACAACTTTGTCAAGTTTCAAGCATGCTTCCCAAATGACGAAGTTGGCTTACTTTTTAGGATCTCACCAAAAGTAATCACAAGACATGGACATGACATAATAACATACATTACAATAACATAACAACCCAAACTTCAGAGCATCCGCTTGCACAGTAATTTCCTGTGATAACACAACATATAAAATAACTACATCAAAATAGGTAAAATAACGACTTTGTAATCATAACTAATGGTATAACTACATAGTAATGGGCTTATTTTTTCATGGATTTTTCTCCATCATCCAGGGGCCGCCGTAAAGATCAGATCCTTCGACTGGAGGTGGGGTTGGTCCAATGGGCATGGTTTGATTCGCAGTTTTCCAATGGATACCCTCTGGTAATTTAACATAGCTATGGAAAATCACCATTTTTTATGGGTAAATCCACTAGACAATTTTCAATAGCTATGTTAGTTTACCAGAGGGTAATTAATAATTGTTACTGGTTGATAATTGTTATTGGTGATGATAAGACTTGGATTCTTGGGATTATTCTATGATTATTTGATATTATGTTAGACTGTTATAGAGGAAATTTATGTTTAAATTCTTTAACAGAAATCATCATAAATCCCATTTTCATGTTATGAATATCCCGATGAGTTTAATTCAAATGCCATTACCAGTCCAACTTTGTTAGAGAAAAAAGCCACTTGTGGGCTGTGATAGCATCGTTTAGTGCAGCAGTTGTCGCCCGAGTATCTCAATGGTTGGACTGGTCAACCGGGGGAAACAACAAACCAGTCCATTGGATCACGTACTGTAAACCCGGATTTTGTCCCACATCCTGCCACATCCTCCAAGATTCCAAAATTGTAAAAACACCGCGATGTAGAAAAGAAATGCTGATATCTATCCCATGACGGATCCATGGTGCTGCTATATATGGTAACATGGATCCCATCAATATACCCCATTTATGTTAGCATATATACCATTGGATCCTCTGGGTATCATAAAATCTTCCAATTCTACAGGATATCACTTAGAACTCGTGTTCATCCCAAATGATTGGTGAAGCTATGCCATCCAAAATCGATTCAATATATACCTTCTGTTAATCAAACATGACGTGCTGGAAAATCAGCCATTTAGATCTATTTAGTTCGATGATTTTTCCATTAAAACGTCCATTGATAGTGGATTTTCCCACATTTTTTATCATTTGTTCATATTTATTCCATGGTTTTCCATGGTTTTCCCACAATTTTCCCATGATATTCCATCAAAAGTTGGGATTTCCGGAGGGTCCCCGGTTACCCCTGGCCTTGCCAGGTTTCGACCCTCAACTGCAGTGCCGTGGCCCATGACGTCGTGGTTCCCGCGGCGGCGGCACGGGAAGCCGCGGCGCCGGAGGCGAATCTATGAATCATCCGAGAAATCGTGGACAAAATGTCACAAAGCACTACTATTGGAAATGGTTTATATGGTTTATGGCCTTTTATTATCATATATTATATGATTTATTATCATATATCATGTATTATATGATTTTATATCATTATTAATCAGCTCTTATTTTTTTGATGAATTTTGTGCAAAGAGTTTGGCTCAGAACCTGGGAATGCTTGAGGGGATGATAATATATGATAATCCTGCCTCAGTTGATGTTGAGAAACAAAACAAGGTGTTAACCCATTTCTACACATGTTACCTGACAAATCCATCAAGATATGCAGGGAAAAGATGGGATTTTGTTTCTTTCTCAACCATCAACTTGGGGGAACCTATTAGTGATGGTCGAGAAATGTTCAGAAACCCTATTCTCAGGCAAATGGTTGAGAGAACCCAACCCTGCCAGTTTTTCAATCATAAAAAAAGAGGGTCTCAAGCTGATAGTTTATTGGTGGTAATGTTCCAAGTTTGCTGGTCACATCAAATCTCTGCGTTTTGGTGCGCCCCCAGGACACTGCCAGGCTGCCCAGTGGCCAAAGCAAGTCCGCCCAGGCAGCTTGGACCCTGATGCTGGACTCGGATCTACAGCATAGCGTTTTTGGGGCCATTAATGGGGCCATTAATGGGGAACCCGATGTGAACCTTTGGTGGCCCCGACCTTCTGAAGTTGGCATGGCGGTGGTGATCATGGCAGGTCCATTTTATTCCATTTTTCCCGGAGTCATGTTAGATGCAGACACACAGAGCATGGCTACAAAGCGTTCGCAAGACGAAAATTCATATCTCTGTTGAGTGCTATCTCACAAGCAACATGGCAACGATGCATAACATAATATCCTAACATCTATCATTATCTATCTGACTACCTATATATTTGTTGTTGATATGGCATGATATTAGCATATATTAGCAAGATTTAGCAATATCAATCTCAATATATTATTTGGGATGATTGGTCAGTACGACCTACCTACCTATGACATGGGTTTGCTCAGCCACCAGCTGCGAACGACAGGTCAGGGAAGCCAAGTGCTTTTGCGGCGTAGGGGGCCTTCGGAGTCAGCAGTGATGATGTCATGCTGCAGGATTTGAAGCATTTGAAAGTGGCATTTGTTTCCGCTCTTGTTCTTTCATGATCTTGCAAGTATATGACAATATTGTTTTGCCTTAGTTCAGATTCCATATAATGTGTAATATGCTGTACCAACATATATTCCATATACATTTTTCCATATATCGTTTTGTAATATGTCGTCATTGGTACCGTACCAACATGCTTTTTGCCGCAAAAAGCCCGCTGAGGCGGTGATCTCCCGAGCCACAGGTGACCCAGCGGCAGTGTCCATTTGTCACTGCTCCATTTGCAGGTGGGGCCACTGGTATCCACTGGATGCCATGGGTGCCGTGATGTTTGCTGGTTATCAATCCCATCAACTAGTGTATTACTGTATATATATATATATATATACGGATGGGGCCCTAGGTTCTCCGATAGATGATAGGTGTTGATGATCAAACATGTGAAAAATGTGCGTTTCGCCATAGCGAAACTAGCATTTTGACATGAAGCATTGTTACGTTGAATTGGGCATCAAAACGGATGAACAAAATCTCGTCCGTTTTGAGCGCTTAGAAAGTTGTGATTTACTTGATATGGGTTAGGAGGGTATAGTTGTAAATTCCCTTATAAATACAGCACAGATACGTTCCGATGGTATGCAACATATGTTGAAACATCTCATTTTACCCTGTGTTTTCACAAGCAGAATAAAGGTAGCCTTATTTTACATGCTATTTGCACTACATTTGAATGTTGCTTGAAAGTGAGGAACCCTGACGGTCAGCATGTTTTTTTTTTTTAATCTTTCGTGCATGTGTTTTCATTGTATTTTCCCAATCGAAACTCATGTGTGGTGAATTTTCCATGGTATTTCCCATATGGATTCAAGATATTGTTTTTGTTTCGACATCTGTGCTCATGACGAGGTTTTTTTTGTGGTAATTTATGATATGATCAATGATATTGTTAACGGTCACTCGCTGTAAGAATGCATGTAGCTAGTTTTGTTCATAGTAATGGATCATCATTGTTCACTATTATACACTGACCATGGAGCATGAACCAACGACTACTTTTCTTAATCCAAGTAATTCCAATAAATCATCATCAAGTAAGCGTTAATTATTTCTGTTATCACCATTGAACAATCATCAAAATCAATCAAGTGATTGACGAACCAGAAATCATCCAGTGTTTGATATACTCCAGCTCCCTGCATTCAATACCTCCTGTCACATGCCATGGTGCCACTTCGATGGGAAAAATTCCACGAACGATAATACACCCACCCCACCACACCCCACCCCACCCCACCCCACCCCCACCGCCCTGTCGCGGAGCATGATACAACGTGATCATCTGCAGCGGAACATCAACAACGTGATCAACATTCCATGAACGATAATACACCCCTACCCCCACCCCACCCCGCCCTGTCGCGGAGCATGATACAACGTGATCATCTGCAGCAGAGCAACACCCGGTGTGCGGTCATCGGAGAACCTGGGTCCCCGAGGGTATATATATATATATATATATATCTGTGTGTGTGCCAGAATATCCAGAATCTAGCAGCAAACCATCCATAACCTATGGTTCCACTTAGATATACAAGACAACTTAGCTATTCTAGGGGGAACCACCTTGTAACAAGTGTATGAAGGTTTTTGAATAATCTTTTGCCGGCAACATGCCAAGTTGACGGCAACGTGATTGGAAACGTCAAAGGCAATTTGCAAGAATATGAAAAACTAAAGCCCCCCCCAATCTGCCAATCCAAAGTCCTAACACGGCCCAATCTGCCAATCCAAAGCCCCAAGAAGAATCGCAACAAAACGAGATGGTGAACCAAACCATATTCACTGAAATAGGCATATTTAAAACACGAGTTCTTCAACAAATCCTGACTTCCTGACATGCTGGATGTTGCGCAATCTATCAGGCGTTTGTCGGGTGCCCCCTTCGTGGCAAGCGCTGTCTTTCTGCCGCAACGGGTGCAGTTCTTGTCGTCATTGGACGGAGGCTCGGTGGAATTGGATGCCGCCAAAGATACCCTCTGGTTATGTCAAAATAGCTATTGAAAATGGCCATTTATAGTGGATTTTCCCATTGAAAATGGTGATTTTCCATAGTTATGTTAGTTTAGGCTTCACCAAAATGAAATCGATTCTTGTCATCTTCAGATATTTTTTCTTGACATTCATCACCATGCATTCGCCAAAGGTTATAGATGACTTTTCCATACATTTTTCCATCCAGATCATTCCAAATCTGCAGGAAATTCTAAGCAACTGGTCGGATTCGCGTCATGCCGAAAAACCACCATCCCCAATTCGAAAAACCATGGAAGGGGGCAGGGAGCTTCTGATAGATCAATTATAAATGATCCGAAATAGAGGGATAAATCAACATAAATTCAGCAAAACACAAGATAAATCAGATTAAAACAGCATAAATCATCAATGTGATAAACCGCTTGGGGGACGGCGGCGTTGATCCCCACGACGGCTCTTACCCGACTGGGTGATCTGCAGGCGAGCCACAACTCACAGAGCTGCAAACCTCCAAGGAGGCGAGAGATGCCCCAGGTTTTTTTGGGGATGGATATGGCAGCAATTTCTAGTAGTTAGTTATATACTAACCACATATGGTTATGATGTTGATTGATGTTTCCATATGTTTCCAGATGTTTCCCATTCGCGTTTTTGCCTGGTGGTGATTTTGACTTCATGGGTTTGCCCCCGGTCGGTGAATGTGCCCAAATATTAAGAAAACCTGAGGCAGTTGAGCAACGACCACGGTGATAGAACCAGCCACACCGGATGCGTCCCAAAATAGCTAAATAGTTCTCAAACGTAGTGCAGTAAGCAAGAATCACCATGAACTTAGTACAGGTATTCAGTAGTAGATTTAGTAGAATAACCAAGAAATCAACATGAATTCATAGTTAAAGATGCAAAGAAACACATTATATATGTTGTATGCATGCATGCATGTATGATTGCATACATGCATACATGCATCCATCCATCATTCATTCATACATACATACAGACGCACACACATACATACATACATACATACATACATACATACATACATACATACATACATACATACATACATACATACATACATACATACATACATACATACATACATACATACATACATACATACATACATACATACATACATACATACATACATACATACATACATACATACATACATACATACATACATACATACATACATACACACATACACACATACACACATACACACATACACACATGCACACATGCAGAGATGCAGACATGCAGACATGCAGACATTCATGCATACATGCATACATGCACACATACACACATGCACACATACACACATACACACATACACACGTACACACGTACACACTTACACACGTACACACTTACACACGTACACACGTACACACATACACACATACACACATACACACATACCCTCATACGCACATCCACAAATCCACACATCCACATACACACATACACACATACACACACATATACACATATACACATATACACATATACACACATACACACATACATACATACATACATACATGCATACATGCACACATACACACATACACACATACACACATACACACATACCCTCATACGCACATCCACAAATCCACACATCCACACATACACACATACACACATACACACACATATACACATATACACATATACACATATACACACATACACACATACATACATACATGCATACATACATACATACACACTCATACACACATACACACATACACACATACACACATACACACATACACACATATACACATATACACATATACACATATACACACTGACATACATACATACATACATACATACATACATACATACATACATACATACATACATACATACATACATACATACACACATACATACATACATACATACACACATACACACATACACACATACACACATACACACATACACACATACACACATACATTACATACATTACATACATTACATACATTACATACATTACATACATTACATACGTTACATACATTACATACATTACATACATTACATACATTACATACATTACATACGTCACATACATAACATACATTACATACATAACATACATAACATACATAACATACATAACATACATTACATACATTACATACATTACATACATTACATACATTACATACATTACATACATTACATACATTACACACATTACATACACTAAATACATACATACATTACATACATTACATACATTACATACATTACATACATTACATACATTACATACACTACATACATTACATACAAACATACACACATACACACATAGATACATACATACATACATACATACATACATACGATGTTACATACGTACATACATACATACATACGTACATACGTACATACATACCTACATACCTACATACCTACATACCTACATACGTACATAGGTACACATATACACACATACACACATACACACATACACAGAGGCAGAAATGCAATCATGCAGACATGCAGACATACACACATACACACATACACACATACACACATACACACATTACATACATTACATACATTACATACATTACATACATTACATACATACATACATTACATACATTACATACATTACATACATTACATACATTACATACATTACATACATTACATACATTACATACATTACATACATTACATACATTACATACAT
>CAMXCT020000472.1:236213-246942 GCA_947184155.2 Cladocopium goreaui | reverse complement strand
GAGCACCAAAACACCATGGCAGCGAAAGACGGATCGGGCCCGCGGCCGGCAGCCCATGGTTCCAAACGTTGCTTTCTGAATTCCCTAGAAACTAGCTCCAAACTTGGACTTTGCCCGCCCTTCATCGGCCCACCTGCCAGCTTGCCCGTGTTCTCTTGGCGGACCGAGTCACAACACCAAAACACCATGGCAGCGAAGGACGGATCGGGACCGCGGCCGGCAGCCCATGGTTCCAAACGTTGCTTTCTGAACTCCCTAGAAACTAGCTCCAAACTTGGACTTTGCCCGCCCTTCATCGGCCACCTGCCAGCTTGCCCGTGTTCTCTTAGAGGACCGTGTCGCAGCACCAAAACACCATGGCAGCGAAGGACGGATCGGGCCCGCGGCCGGCAGCCCATGGTTCCAAACGTTGCTTTCTGAACTCCCTAGAAACTAGCTCCAAACTTGGACTTTGCCCGCCCTTCATCGGCCACCTGCCAGCTTGCCCGTGTTCTCTTGGAGACTTTGCCCGCCTCTTGGAGGACCGTGCCGCAGCACCAAAACACCATGGCAGCGAAGGACGGATCGGGCCCGCGGTCGGCAGCCCATGGTTCCAAACGTTGCTTTCTGAACTCCCTAGAAACTAGCTTCAAACTTGGACTTTGCCCGCCCTTCATCAGCCACCTGCCAGCTTGCCCGTGTTCTCTTGGAGGACCGTGTCGCAGCACCAAAACACCATGGCAGCGAAGGACGGATCGGGCCCGCGGGCCACGGCCCCCACTGCCTAACGTTGCTTTCTGAACTGCCTAGAAACTAGCTTCAAACCTTGCTTTTCCCTGCGTTCCTGCACTGCCAACTGCCTACTTGCTTGCGTCGTCTTGCAGCTGGCTGTCGTGCGGCGCGGCTCGGGTCAAGGGACCCCCTCGCACGGCTTAAACACCGTTGCCCTGAAGGACGGATCGGGCCCGCGGGCCACGGCCCCCACTGCCTAACGTTGCTTTCTGAACTGCCTAGAAACTAGCTTCAAACCTTGCTTTTCCCTGCCTTCCTGCACTGCCAACTGCCAACTTTCCTGCGTCGTCTTGCAGCTGAAACCTTGCTTTTCCCGTCCTTTCCTGCATTGCCAACTGCCAACTTGCCTGCGTCGTCTTGCAGCTCAAAGCTTGCTTTTCCCGTCCTTTCCTGCCCTGCCAACTGCCAACTTGCCTGCGTTGTCTGACAGCTGGCTTTCGTGCGGCCCGGCTCCGGTCGAGGGACCCCCTCGCAGAGCTCAAACACCATGGCCCTGAAGCTCCGGTCAAGGGACCCCCTCGCAGGGCTAAAACGCCATGGCAGTGAAAGACGGATTGGGCCCGCGGCCCGTAGCCCAGACTGCCAAACGTTACTTTCTGTCGCTCGTTTACTCTTGCTTCTGCATTCTTCCTTCTAACTTCTTGTTTCGTGCTTCTTTCGCTTGCTACGTTCGCTGAGACTGCACCTCCTTTCTCGCTTCCTTTTTGGGGCTTCTTACTCTGCACCTGGCTTCCCTTTCTGTCCCCCCCTCGCTTGCCCCTCACTTGCACTGCACAACACTTGTTGCTTGTAATCTCTTCTCTGACGCGCTCCCCCTGCTGTCGGCAGGGGTCGGCGGATTTGTAAGATGCTGTGAGCATGCAAACTTGGGACTGGAGGAGCTGAGTGTGTGAGTTCAGAGTCTGTTTGAACTGGAATCAGTGCAGTTGACACAGTGCCCCCTAGGCAGGTAAGTTCCAAGGCAGATTCACTTCAAACCCAGCGCTCTTAAGATCCCAGATGATCCCAGATGAGCCTTGATCAAACTTTCAGCACAATGTGGTTGTTAAGGTATTTTCCAACAACTTCAGCTACCGAGGCTCACACACACAGGGATGTGGCACATGGCATGAGGGTCTCTGGAACGAAATGGTTGGTAGATGTGAGAATATGCAAAGACTAAATTGGCTGGAACCAAGAAGTGGTGAAGCCAAATTCTCTCAGGGCAAATGGCAGATATGATTATCAGCGCTGTTCCTTTTCTATTTGCATGATCCATTCAAGAGGTAAGACACTATGGCACAGTCATCATCTTGCTGGAGCTTTTTGATACTGCACTTTTGCTTCAGGGGCAAAAGTCTTCAATGCCGTGTGCAGCCTCAAAACTTGGTGGTGCGGGAGGCAGGGCCTTTGACAACTGAAGCTCAAACGAATCAAAACAGGGACCAGACATGAGGAAACAATGTAGCAGACTGCAGATATATCAGCGTGCACATGCTAGAGATCTGGTGTCAGACTTTGAATATCACTCAATGTTGCCCAAGTACTCTGGCGTTGTTTCGAATACTTCAAGAATTTCAAAACATGTTCAAAACATGTTCAAACCATTGTGCAGATTCAGGAGAAGTAGAGCAGTCCAGCAAAGGAACCACTCGCCGCTCGACTGTCCTGCGATGGGTTTGAGCTGAGGCAACGCAGCAGAGTAAGCTAGTCTTAGCCTGTCCGTCGTTATCAATACTTCACACACACACATACAATCATATATATATATTATACAGTACAGTATAAATTTAGAATATTCTATAGTAATTTTGCAGTATTTTATATTTTGCAATAATTTGATTGAAACAGAGTAAGAGACTGATGTTTCCACTTCTTGGCCCTACTTGGGCACGCCTGGTAATTTTCTCTTCGAATTGAAATGCCAGCAAACCTGTTCCATGGCGGTGTGTTTGGCAGAGGTCATTTTTCTCAAACTTGAAACATCTTGAATATTCAACCTGCTTACGGGGATGTACTAGATATTCTATGATTCTACGGTTGTGTTTACCTACTCAGTGTTTTCGGTGATGTCCCATGGCTGCCACTTCCATATACTCAAAAGCCTGTAGCTGTTCTCAAAAGCTTGTCTGTGTTCCATTTGATTTGCAGGTCGCATTAATGATTGGCTATTGCTAGCTGCTGGACATCATAATGCAGAAGGGGTGCAATGTAGCCGATTTAAGACTGTGCCATTGTTAGCTCTCACGAGTTGAAACTACTTGAGCCATAGTTCTAGAATGGTTTGGACCCCACTGCCACCAATCCAACTTCCGTAGCTCAGGTGTCGCCAAGCTGCCAGTGACACAAAGCCGTGGAAAATGGAAGGTGATGCAGTGCAGCCTCTCAAAACATTTTCAGATCTTGGCAGGTCCTGCTCTGAACGGAAGTCTTGTCCATGCCGACTTTTGGTCGACCTCAATTTGCGACAGCGCCAAACCAATGCAGTTCAGCAAGTCTGCGCTGAACATTAAAGTGCGGTTGCTCACTCCTAATCTGCCAAACAAATGCAATAACAAGTAGCGTCGCCCACAAGTCGTTGGATGCCCCCTTTTCAATTCAGCGTGAATGCGATGTCCCGTCCGACCTGGTGGAAATCGCTGAGACTGTTGCAGACGCACTGCAGAAACGACTCCTGACAGGAGTGAACTAGTCTAAAGCGTATCCGGAAAGGTTGGGAAAAGTAGTAGCTGCAATGTAGTTAGTGCGTGTGACAACTTTTCAACCCAGAAGAAATATGAAGAAATACAGGTTGTCACATGTTGTCATTCTTTTTTTGGATGATCCCGACTCGGAGTCGAAGCAAGGTGCTAGAACCGTAAGAACCGTAAGCAGGCAGAACCCGTGATCCTTTCTGCCTGACTGCTGCGCTTCAGTGGCCAGAGGGGCTGGTGCCAGTGTAGGACATCATGACTAAAGTTATCATGACTCTGAGTCCTCGAATTCCTCGAATTCCTCGAATTCCTCGAATTCCTCGAACCGTTTGCTCTACGAGTTTGGCAGCTTCGGTAGTGTGGTTACTGATATTTTCACTCGATCTGATGCCCAGAGCCATTTTCTCCGGCGTCACGAAAACAACCTCCGAGATATTTTTTGAAAGAGAGGGAATTGATAAGAAACGTGACTAATTCATACTAATTCGCCGCCTTTCTTTATTTAATCTTTCAAGAACCCATACTCTTGTTCGATGCGATCTGATTGCGACGGAATCATTCAGATTTCTTCCTTGCGATCTAAATATAGTATGAGGGAATCATGAGGCGGCGCTTTTTAAAACTGGATACGAAGCGCAGGAACGATCTGGGCACCAAAAATTCCTAGAAAAGGACGTGTGGGATGTGTCTTGTGGAAGTGGTTCGTTTTTCATGACTTGCTTCGTTTTTTGAACTCTGGAGCCGTGTTGCCTGATCCCGTTTGCTTGGAAAAACAAAAGATGCCTGAGGGGGGGGGCAATACCCTATTTTCAGACACACCCATATGAAACAAGCAACTCATTGAGCAGCGGCGGACCAAGCCCGATAGGTCCCAGGGTTCGGGAAAAAAATAAAATAAAACAGTGGAAAATCCATGAAAATTCAGTTATGTGCAATCAGTTTTCTCTTGTAGTAATAATTGTGTTTTCCCATTCCATGTTAATTCCATGTTACAATTCCATGTTGATTGATTGGAGGATGTGTTGGAGGATAATCTAAAAGCATGCCAGCAAATCAACACATGTTTATTGATCTATAAATGGATTTGTCTGCACATTGGGTGCCCCAGTTGTCACCGCTTGCTGACAAGGAATCCGTCCTTGTGCTTTTGGTGTTGTGTTAACATGTGCTGCTGCTTGCTTACCATACCGTACTGATGTATGGGTGGCTTGCATGCTGCTTGAGGTTACCATTCAGCCGGCTCATAGCGGCTGATGGCCACTAAAGATCTTGGAACATTTGGGTAAGATGACATATCTAATCAACAGAGAACCAAAATGCAGTCTGTACTGACCTTCATTTTGGGCAATTGCCACAACCAGCAAGCAGCCAATACGATTTGCAGTAGCGAACGGAAATACAAATGGATTTGTTAGTGATAATATCTTTATTCTGTCCACGATTCTGCACCAGGCCGGAGTAAGCGCACCTAACACCTTCGTGAACCACGATGGACCACGTTTTGGATCCCGACGAAATTTCCCAATAGTTATCTTGGCAAGGCAAAGGTGGGCATGTGTTTCCTCGAGAGCTAGCGCCAGCTGGCTGGTGTGGCTCTGATCTTGAGCAAATGCTTGTCCCGATCCCAATCGTGTTTGGCCGATTCGAACAAACCGGGTCCAGGCGTGAACAGGTGTCAAAGAAAATGCTCCAGGGTGTCTACAAACTGCGCGAAACAAACATCTGAGCAAACTGCGCCGCAGAACACGTCCCCACAGCTGATGCTTACCTCGCAATTTCTGCTAGTGTTGGGGCCAAGGAATGTTTTTGTTACCAAATAGCGTCATCCATGCTGACAGTCACAACTTTCTTCTTTCAACCTGCTTGAACCTATTCCACCCGTTCAAACCAATTCCAACCAATTTCAACCATTCCAGCTTAGCACCTATCACCAACCTATCAGCAACTGCAACAGCAACTGCAACACCTGACACCAACAGCAGCAACAACTATAACTAGTATCAGGACAAGTGGACAAGGAACAAACAATCAAACAAATGCTGATTTCCCGTAGTTGATGGGGGGAGCGCGCAACAAACTGCCTAATGAATTGGGGAAAGGACGGCAGAACAACAATCCTCCTCCTTACATCCCCCTTCTATCTCTTCGTGTAAACCACGCCTTTAGCCCACAGGTCACATTCTCCAGCAGCGTGCCCTCCAGGAATATCCTGATGTTGCGTGCACATTGGGATGTGTAGCAACTTGCTTGTTATCTGGCGTATAATTCTTGACACTATTATTGACGGCATATCCTATGTATTTTCTTATTTATCTTAGTTTCCCTTCCGTGTTGTCGCTTTGCTTTCTTGAAGTTAAACACTTGAAAAGGCACTTCCTAACAACAGTTGGCTTCCGAAAGTCTTGTGCCAAGGACAACAAATTTTCATGAGATTTCTCTAGATTTCGAAAGCGAAACCATCTTTCATTTTTGCGTTGATTTTTTGAAACAACAAATGTTGTATACCCGGGTGGTGGCCACAGGGGTGGAAGAACAGCAACAAACTTTCATTTTTGTGTTCTCCTATTCGAACAAACACCGCAGTGTCCAGGAAGGGTGGAACATGGTGGAACAACAACATCCTTTCACTTTTGTTTTTTCTTCGCATTCGACGGGAGGGACGCTGAATATCTGCGACTGGTGGAACAACAGCAGCAACAACAACAACAACAATAACAACAACAACAACAACAACAATAACAACACTATATATAATAATAGTAGTAATAAACATGATATCAATACTAACACTAATAGTAATAATAAAGATAAAAATAATGGTAATAACTGACGGAAATTTGGAAGTCAAACTTCCGACAATATGGACAGATGAAAAAACAGAGGTGGGAAGAGTCAGAGAAGAGAAGAGAAAAGACATCAAAGAAGAAAAAACATCGGAAGAAAAAAATGCACGCGCACGAAAAGGTAGAAACGTCGTGAAACACTTTGTTTTGCCAATGTTTTGGGGTTCCGGGGGGTCGGAAAGTAGGCTTGAACGGTGTGTGCGGAACCACCTGGCCAGATGACAGATGAAAAATTGCACGCTGTTGCGGCGCAAGGCAAATTTGGAAATAAACAAATTAAACACAGCTCACATCCGGAACCCTTTTGGGAGCTGAAACTGTTGGAAACATGCACGGCGTTATACGGCGTTGTGGCGCGAAACAATTTGGAATTCAAAAGTACGTCACACAAACCGTGAGCTTGGGGGCACTTTTGGAAACTGAACTGTTGAAAAAAAAATACGCCATTGTGGTGCGAAACGCATGTCGATGTCAAAACTGTCAAAAACTTTCGGGTTCGGAGCATTTTTGGAAGTTGAGATTGAGATGGTGGAAAAGTGTACGCCGTGGTGGCGCTAAAGATTGGTAAAACACACCGCGCTGGGACTATGTCGTTTCGAAATCAAAATGTGACAAACGCACCACTTTCGGACCACCTTTGGATGTTCAAACGCACGACGCTACACCACACTACAACTACCCCAAAGATCATGACACACCGACTGCAACAGCTACAATTACGATTGCCACCACAGTACAAATATAGCCTCATGTACAAGTACAACTACGCCAACACTACGCCTTTGCTACACTAGATTACACCACCCTACTCTATATACAACCACCATTACAAATATAATACAACCGCAACAGCCACAGCGACAATTACAACCACGCCACAAAAACAGCAACAACAACGGCAACAGTAACAACTACTGGTACGGGTGCGATTACATTAAAAGTGCCACGAATTGCTACGACACTACCCGAAAACGACAACGACGACGACACCAAAACTACACTTGAGCACGGTTACCACCACCACGACCATTACCAATACCACTACCATCACTACGCCGACAACTGGAAGTACCAGCACGCTGCACGACACCACAACTGCAAACCACAACTGCGCCTGCAATTACCGTTGCCAAAACATTGCACTACAAGTACAACTAGGCCACGCACATCTAGCAGTTGGGGATGAGGAAACTAGG
This sequence comes from Cladocopium goreaui, assembly GCA_947184155.2. NCBI lineage: Eukaryota > Dinophyceae > Suessiales > Symbiodiniaceae > Cladocopium > Cladocopium goreaui. Next base: position 239,460 of record CAMXCT020000472.1, on the reverse strand, counting down.
TTTCGGTCCATCAGTGAATCAATCCGCTCTGCCATTCATGCATCTCAACAACGCACCTCTCCTACATTTGCCTATCCTTGGAACTTTCAGCACAGCCTTGTGCGGTACCACGGGTAATAACAATAACAACAAGTTTTTCGATTGAAAGTGGGTTTCTGGAATTTGATTTCTTCAGGTGGATCCTTTTTTTCCGGATGGTTTGGCACTGAGCCACTCTGTTTGTTCTCCGTTTCATTTTCATTTCACGACGTTGCTCCGGTGTTTTTTTTCGGTAACCAACTCCGGGTTTAGGAAAAAACCGTAACAACATATTTTCCGGAATCGCTGAACATATTGTTGTTGCACTGTAATTAGTAGTCGACGCATCACCTCTAATATGCTTGGTGTTGGTTCAAGAAATAGTGTGAACTACACGGGGTGGTGACTGTATATTGTTTGTGGCTAGTTGTAGTTGTTAGCCTATTTCTGCCGGTTATCAGCCATATCACCGAAGGTGATCGGTTGGTTTACCCCTGTTTCACTTTTTAACTTCCCCGTCTGACTCGCCATGGCTCACCCCCCTGCATCAATTGCCCGAGTGGGAACGCCACGGCCGCACATGCGTTGCGAGGAGCTGGACCGGAGGAAGTGTTGATCCATTCTGGGGCCGCCACAACTGAGGTTGACATGAGTTACATTGATAAGGATTTGGACCTAGAATCCAGGAATGACCCACGCCGAGACATGCCAGGGGTTCTCGCTGTTAGGTTGGAGTAGTATCAGCTTAACACTGTACACTTTAGAAGTGTCGACCAACGCACAGCTCAGGTTGCAATCGTCAGCCAAGGTTTGGACCCTTCATTGGCAGGACAGTTGATGACAGCTCGGCAACAAGCCCTTCAGTCTGAGGCCAACGCGCCTCATTCCGAAGTCAGAGGAAAGTGGTAGTGAATAAAACTCGCGATCATCTCACTCGCACTGAACATCCAACGGCCGAAGGAATTAGTCACAAGAACTTGCAGGGGAATGAACAGGCAACTCAAGCAATGAGTGAAAAGAAACCCGCCCAAAGTCATGTTCAGTCTTTGCAGGATTGATGAATGCCTATTCGAGACAACTAGCCCGGACTTGGGTGTAGCACAATCCCAACCTTCAACGTACAATGCTCAGACCAACGTTTCGAACCAACTGATCATGGACATGCAGAAGCTAGCGGGCCCTCAACGTAAAGAGTTTGAGAGGGAAATTGACAAATTACGTCAAGAACAGGTGGACAAAAATTCCAGGTCTGACATCTCAAATTCTGGAGGGAAATCTTGGACCGCAGTCGAAGTACCAGCCACCGACAAAGCCATGCCACACTCACTGGTTGCCGACGATGAGCACATTATGGCAGGACCCTTCCACCTGCCTGGACTTCCTGGTGGGCGACCTCTTGATGATGATGATGATCTTGACGATGATGGCTGCGGAAGAAAAACAAAAAAAAACAAGGATACGAAAAAAACAAGCCGAGGGAAATCAAGACGCCGGCGCCGTCGTGATCTTTCCTCATCACCCGCTTCGTGTTCATCATATTTCACGCCGACCTCAGGTTCTGAGGAATCGTCTGTGCGGTCAGGAAAACATTGGAGCAGTCTAGATCATCCGGGACAAAGGCCAAAGACCCAGACCTTATTTTTTAAATTTCCTCAACCTGAGCATTATAGGAATTGGAGGGTTCGTAATTGCTGCTTCTTCTAAGCCTGATTTAACGTTTCATTGGACCGGAGAGGTTTTCAGAACAGACCTGGCCATTGAAGCATTGAAGGATTCGGGGAGGTTCGTCACACTGGATGCCAAGTTGATGTCGTATTTCACCAATGTGTATGCGGCGGACCTTTTGCCAGACAATTGGACACCTTCAAGGACACCAGCTCGCTGTCGACACCACACTTGTTTCTCCTCTCACACGGGAAGGGCAGCCCCGACGGCGGAATGGGAGGTATGCGGGGGCGGCTTTGCAGGATGCCCGCCGCAACAAGGAGCGAGTTTACCCCGAACTCGTTGCCAGCGGCCGTTGCCGTTTAGTCGTTTTGGCCTTTGAAATTGGCGGTCGCTGGAGCCAAGAAACGTGCACCTTTCTACGCCTCCTCGCCCGCCGGGCAAGACAAACCCCACAAATCCTCCAACAAGCGGTGTCCACAGCTCTCCTGCACCGCTGGTCTGCTATGCTGACCCACGCAGCAGCTACTGCTTACGCAGCATCCCTGCAAGGCTGTGATGGTGTCACTGAAGCCAACGTCGAGGACACTCCACCCTCCTTCAGCGAGCTTCTCGCCCAGACCCCGCCAGAACACCCACCAGCCAGCCTTTTTTCTTCCCGCATTTTCAGTCTCAGTCTTGTGAACAGAGACCTAGTGCCCCCTAACCGGACAAAGAGCACACACTCACCAGAATAGCCACCAACACCAGGATATGGAGCACGCCCCAACCCATAGGCAGCCATCCAATAAACAAGCCCCCGGCAGCCGACTTCCTCCCCCGGCCACCTGACTGGATTTTGCATCCCCCGCTAATGTACCTTTATAGAATGAGTTTGTGGTCGTTTATGGAATGCAGTTTTGGGTATCATTCTACAACCCAGTTTTGGGGGGAATCGATTGGACCGGCTGGAACAAGCAAGTGCATGAATCTCCCCTACTCATTCTATAAAACCAAGGTTTTGCAACCCTTTAACTCATTCCATAAAAGCCACAATGCTCCAAAAAATGGATGTTAAATCGAAGTTAACCATCCTGGTAGATGCATTCCATAAATCCCATGGAGTGTCATGTTCGATTCGAGTAACAGACTTGTTTCGAAATGTTTGGACCAAACATGCACTTGAAATAGCATTCTATAAACCGACATGTCCTGCTGGCTTTCCTCCTGTTCTTTTTTACTTGTAACTAGCCAATTCATTCTAAAAAATTAATTTTTGGGTTTTTTAACCATCGAAATCTCAGATCCTTAAACTTGCCGGACCATTCCATAAATATGCCTCAGATTCATTCTATAAACAAAAAGCACCCTCAGAATCATTTTATAAACCAACATGTTTATAGAATGCAGTCAGCCACAGTCTAGGGCACATTCACGGAGGATGATTTTGCTACCTGGGGACAGACCAGGTTAAAAACTGTCAACCTTGGACTTGTGGCACACCTGGGGACTGGCCAGAAGAAAAACTGTCTTCACTGCCCGAACTTCTGCAGCAAAAAGGTGCGGGGGAAAAAAAAACAAGTCG
>CAMXCT020000472.1:168713-231213 GCA_947184155.2 Cladocopium goreaui | reverse complement strand
CATCGTTTTGAGTCGTCCGAGACAGCCTCCCCCCTCCTGGTTTTCCACATTCGGGGCGTCAGCTTCTGGGACTTTGCCCTTTCTTCGTTCATTCTGGGCTGTCCGCTGCTGCCTCTTTCTGTAGCATAGAGCTTTCTGGCCCCTTGCATGGAGTGCGGAGCCAACATTTTTTTTTGCTTTTACCAATCTCATACCGATTGGGATTTGGTGTTTCAATCGATTCCTTCTAGACCATGCTTTGTCTAGGGAAAAGGCAAAGGCAAGTCCTATGGCAAGCACTGGTATGCCTCAACCTTGCCAACAGTCCGAAAAGGTCTGAACATCGGCGACGGCAATCCTGACGCTTTTACAACCTTGACATCGACGACAAGACCTCAGGAGTACAACATCTCCACACCACCTGATGAAGAAGTTCGCATGACAAGATCGACATCATCGACTGATCCTGCTGAAGGACCACAACCACCTGCAGTCAAGCAGGCCGACAAGAAGCATCTTGGTGCCTTCAACTTTGCCTTCAACTTCTACGAGGCGGCAGACTACTTTGCAGTACGAGGTGAAAAACGACGAGGTCTGATCATAGACCCCGGAGCTGCCAGTGGATTGATTGGCTGCGACACGTTGAAGGACATCATTGAGCACTGCATCCAGCCCTACGGCAAGCACCATGACATTGTCATCGACAAGAACGTGACTTCGCCAGTCAGTGGCATCAGTGGAGGTTCTGACAGAACCCTTGGGCAAGTCACTCTGCCCTTGACAACAGGAGGATGCCCAATCTCCTTCACCGGTGAAGTGATCGGTGGTGAAGGGAGCATGTGCCCAGCACTTGTGGGCAACCCATCGCTGAGAAAGATGAACAGCACCATCTTCACGAACTACTTTGCCAATGGCGATGGCCTCCTGGTTCTGGACTCCCGCTCTGAGGATGACACCAAGCTCAAGATGCTGCGCATCCTGCTGACTGATTCAGGACACTACATCCTGCCCACGGACCATAACAGCACTGCCAGAGTTTCCAACGAGACACAGCAGGAAGTTGCAGTCTTCTGGAACAAGGTGGCCGACCAGAGCCGTCAGAAGTGGAATGATGTCAAGCCAAGGATACTCCACATCTTCTCGACGTCTGTGCTTCCTACGGCGGCATCGGACGCGGAAGGTGACCGGGGTGAATCACAACATCCACCAGAAGTTCAACATTCTGCCCAAGTTCATGATGCTGCAGAATGTCAACATGATCAACTACCACATGGAGACCAAGGTGGAGACAAAGTCGAGAAGAATGACGTCAGCACCAAGACCGTGAAGTTCACTGACGAGCCAAAGGGTGATGGAAAAGAACACGGAGAAGCACATGGAACTGCAAGCATTTTGCCTGCACGAGAAGCTCCCGAATTGGGCTCTGCGCCCCACGACATCATGCACGACGACATTTCAAAGAACAGCAACAAGCTCTGCGGTTTCACAGATGATAGCACAGAAGTCTCTGACAAGAGCGATTGCCAGTTTCACAACGAGGAGGATTTTCCCCCTTACCAAGGTGATCTGCTACCAGATGGGCCGAACCATGCACGCCTGAAGAAGAAGTACCAGGCCATGCCAGAGGAGTTCTACACGCGCAGCGGCCTGGCCATGAGGGCCACAAATGCGGCATGGACGGCGGAATGTGACCGGAGTGAAATTGTGACACTCCCACATGAGCCCAAAGCACATGACATGTACAGGTACCCAATCACAGGTGACTCACCGCAGGGCGCCTTTGAGCTGTTCAAAACTGAGTCATATATACATATATACATATATACATATATACATATATACATATATACATATATACATATATACATATATACATACATACATATATACATATATACATACATACATACATACTTACAGATTTACATATATACATATATACCCATATACATATATACATGTATACATATATACATAGATAGATAGATACATAGATACATAGATAGATAGATACATAGATACATAGATACAAAGATACATAGATACATAGATACATAGATACATAGATACATAGATATATAGATACTTAGATGCATAGATACATAGATACATAGATACATAGATACATAGATACATAGATACAAATATACAAATATAGATAGATACAAATATACAAATATACATATATACATATATGCATATATACAAATATACATATATACATATATACATATATACATATATACATATATACATATATACATATACACATATACATAAATACATATACACATATACACATATACGCAAATACACATATACACATATACACATATACACATATACACATATACACATACATACATATATACATATGTACATAGTTACATATATACATACACATATGTACAAATATACAAATATACAAATATACATATATACATATATACATATATACAAATATACAAATATACAAATATACATATATACATATATACATATATACATATATACATATATACATATATATATATATACATATATACATATATATACATATATATACATATATATACATATATATACATATATATACATATATACATATATACATATATACATGTATACATATATACATATATACATATATACATATATACATATATACATATCTATCTACATATATACCTATAAATACATTTCTCTCTCTGTCTCTGTCTCTGTCTCTCTCTCTCTCTCTCTCTGTGCCTCTCTCTCCTTCCCCAAAGATGGCCCTGAATGCTACGATTCAGGTGATTTTACGGGAAGAAGGTACGAGGGATCCTCCAAACCCAAAGGCGTTCCTGCCAAGAAAGAAACCTTGTTGAAGGAAGCAGCTGAGAAACATGATGCGGCTGTTGACAAGGAACGGAAATATAATAAAATTATTAATAGATTGGCTGCATCAGCTGAAATTGGATCCAAAAATGATGATGTTGATCCGGAAGATTTCATTCCTGCAGTGCCGGTCGTCTCCAATCTGGGGGGATTGCATGGTGGAAACAAGTGCCACAGGGACAAATTTCAAGGTCAATCAGAGGTCATGTGCCATAATTTTTCGAATGCTCTCGTGGCAAGGCCAGTTGGACAGAAGGAGATCAACAACGTTCCTGCTGCCCAAACCGCGCCCGATAAGGAATGGAATAACCTTACCAGTAAAGGTGCCTGGGCTTATTCCAGCGTTAAGGAACGGAGAGATGTATCTAAGGAAGCTATCAAATCCATCAAGAACAAAACCAAAGTTCATGTTGGCAAACTCTTCGAAATCTGTGTTGAAAAGGGGAGGGAAAAATTTCTCCGTGACCCCATGTGTAAATTTAAAGGGCGCAGGGCCTTTCAGGGAAACAATGTCATTGCTTTGTTCGCCGACTTGGGTAGCTCTCCAGCCAGCATGGAAGCCTGGAAAACATGGGGTGCGTATGGTGCTATGCCTGGGAACAAAACTAGACAGGGGGATGGCAAACAAACATGCACCCAAGCTTTGATGCAGGGGATTTTGACTTGGATCGGAAGACTGGATTGGAGTATTCAAAGGCCCGGTTGTACTTCTTATGTTGGTTTCACGTGGGCACCCTGATTCGGGGGTCTTTGGCAACGTCACTGCGAGAAGGCATTGTATGCAATGGATTTCATCCTCTATATCCAGAGTGTTGGCTTTCGATGTTTTGGCATCCTCGTTTGAAGTTGCTACTTGGTGTTTATGTGGACGACTTCAAGATGTCAGGACCAGCAAACAACACTGAAGACGGGTGGAAACTTATTGCCTCACAAATTGACATGGACACGCCAGAGGACGCGGACGTTATCTAGGTTGTGAACATGTTTTCAAATACGATGTCAAAGTGGAAAAGGGTGATCACCCTTTTGCCCACGTTTTCGATGCGAGTATTCTCGATCATTTAGTAAGCGAGCCAGTCCGGCCCGCCGAACGAGGGACTACTGGAAGCACATGCCAGGGGAGGATACCAGCCCTTCAAGATGTCCAAGCCTCCCGGCTCCTCCTGTTGTTCTGTGCCAGCCCCCGGGCCAACTACCAGCTCCGGCAGCTTTCGCCATGGAGCATGATGTGGCTGTAGCCGCCACGCTCGCCGAGTTACTCCAAACCCAGCAGTCGAGTCGCTGGCCCGGGCGCACTTGGCTTTGCACGACGGAGGGCTAGGCTTCAGTTCAGCCACCAGCCTGGCCCACACGGCATACTGGGCATCTTGGGCAGACACGTTACCCGTCCTGCACCAACAAGCACCACAACTCATGGCAGCTTTGGAAAGCGGGCTCCAAGACCCAGCGGCAGCACCACTGCTTGCAAACAGTCCACGCAGCCGCCCAACTCTTGAACAACCAAGGCTGGGAAACGCCTAGTTTCCCAGCACTCCTGCAATGCCACCCTGTCCCCAGCCACCAGCCCGAGCAACATCAACGACCAGCCGCAGCGGCAGCCCACACAGCCATGCGCCAAGAGTTGCACGCGAGCCTAGACCCCGCCAGCCAAGCCATGATGGCTTCTCAGCCCGGGCCATTTGCAAGCCGAGTTTTCACCACCATCCCCCACATACCAGACCTGGCATATCCCAACCACATCTTCCGGCTCCTCTTGCTCCGTCGCCTCCGCCTCCCCTTGCCCTTGACCGAACGCAATTGTCGGTGCCGTCGCGTCTTAGACCCTTTAGGCGACCACCGAGCAGCATGCCCCAGGTCAGGTATCCTTCGGAGCCGCGGGTGCCCCTCGAAAGAGCAGCGGCAAGGGTGTGCCGAGAAGCTGGCGCCCGAGTCACAACCGCAGCGGCCTACCGTTGTTCCAGGGCGCTCAATTGGCTGTTGACACAACACTGGTGTCGCCACTCACGGCAGGCCCCTCGCCGGCACAATGGCACCTACACCGGGGCAGCCCTCCACCAAGCACGACGGGCCAAAGAACGGACCTACCCAGAGTTAACTCGAGGTGGCCGGTGCAAATTGGTTGTCCGGGGATTCGAGCCTTCGTTCGACTACTGGCAAGAGCACGAGCACGATCTGCTCCCGTGCATGCCCGCGCGGCCACGGTCTCTGGACTTGTGCACCGTTGGTCTGCCCTTCTTTCCCATGTAGCCCACCATGCCTTTGCTTCCAGCCTGCTCACAGACAACCTCACAGCCACCACCAACGTTGATGGGGAGGCGCCCCATCAGCGACATCATCACACACAACCCAGCTCCCCCCCACACCCTCCCGGCTGGCATTCACCACCTGCTAGGGTTTGGATTTATGCCCGCCCATCGTTTTGCACATCTGGAGACTGGCCAGTATAAAAACAGTCCTCGCACAGACCTCATGCAGCAAAAAGGTGCGAGGAAAATAAAAACATCATCACCTGCAACCCCGCAAGAAGTTCGCAGACAAGCCGAGGGACAACTGGCGGATAATCGCCGGCTTACCGTGTGTGAACCTTGTCAATCAAATGATGAACCAAAAGAATTTGTTTATGATTTGGAGTCTCAAAACCCAAATGGTCCTCCATTTTGGTGGACGGGATCAACCTATTTTGTGGACAAACCAGTTGAAACCCCATCCAAAGCTGTGGTTTCCGCAAAGAAGATACGGGACAAATCAGGGGCAAAGAAAGCTGCTAGAGCGCAAAGATTCACATTTCCAGATGAACTTGAGAAGAACAAAACCAAACGCATGACAAAGAATGTCAACACGGTTGTGTATGACATGAAGCAGTTTTTGCAGCAATGTATTGACCGTTATGTAGAACTTGCTGGACCGAAAGTTACTTTCAAGAAAATTTCAACTCCTTTCCCAGATGACAAGGTTGCTCGTCCGATAGCGGATGAAGCAGAAGTTCGGGGGGGACTCCAGCCAATAGCATCTCAAGTGCTCATGAAGGTGTTGTTCGCAGCACGAAAGGCTAGGTTCGACTTACTTCGAGCAACGCAGGGGCTTGCAAGCAGGGCTACAACATGGTCACCTGATTGTGATAAGAGCCTTTATCGATTGATTATTGATGTGTGATATTCACACCACTATTGACAAAACTATGGTTGGATTCGTTGGAGACCCTCCTGAACAATGCAAAACTTGGTTATTTGCTGACTCAGATCATGCCGGGGAACCTGACAGCCGTTCAACAAGTGGATGTCTTCTCGCATTAGTAGGACCCAACACGTTTTGTCCACTGACAGCCTTTTCGAAGAAGCAGACATCAACGACTGTCTCCTACAGGGGCTGAAGTCACGGCGGCAAACCTTGCTTTGCGTGCTGTTGGATTGCCTTCCTCCTGCCTGTGGTCAGTCATCCGTCAAGCCGGGGTGGATAGCACGAAGCAAAAGCAAAAGCAAAAGCAAAACCGACGAGTGGAAATTCGTGCCAAAAACCCTCCCTTACACCAATGAGGTTGCCAGAGTCCATGCCAAACCCCGGAATAAGCGGTTTAACCCGATTGATTCGGATTGCCCAGTGAACTTGCAGGGATTGGCTAGACAAGGGTATATTATCATGAAAACGAAAACTGGTGATGTTGAGTTTGACTTGACTTGGGTCTGGACCACACCTGACTCAGATATCATGTACGACTGGGAAGACGGTCTTCCGTATTCCTGGACCAAACGAAGTTGATTACGGGGTTGAGTCACGGGAAATCAGATTTGCTTTAACTGATTTTAAGTATATTGGTTCTGAAAAGTGGGGGGATGAAAGTGTTTACATGGCTGGACCAGGCAGTCCTGAGGTTACTTTTCTCGAGGACAACCAGGCCACGATCAGAATTTTAGAGAGTGGTCGTTCACCATCTCTCAGACACACTGACAAAACGAAATGGTTGAACTTGTCATGGTTGTAGGAACAATTCAAACGAAACATTTCAGATTGGTCTATCAACACTTCAAGCTGCTGACATCCTCACCAAGCCTTCTACCAACTCCGAGAAGTGGGAATCAGCTCTACGACTACTGGGTATTTCATCATGCCTCGTGCCACGGAAGGAGCAACAGAAGACAAAAACCTGGGGAACCTGCACGCCTCACAGCGTCCGGGACCCAGCCAAGCGCAGGGGAACCTGCTTGCCCTTCATTTGCAGCTCACAGTCGAGTGCTTGTGGAATTTTGATGTGGACCTAATTCAAAGCTTGGTGACCGTACTAGAAGCACATCAAAAGATTGTTATGTCATCAGATGTACTGAAGAAAGGGACGTTACTTCAAGACCAAATAGAATGGACGAACTCATGAAGACAATTAATGACGCCAAGATCAAACCTTGTCCACTTTTGGTTTGGATTAGCATTCCTTGCGCTGGTGGCGCGGCATGGCCTTATTGTAATTTGCAACATGAATCTGCCAGACTCAAAGTGGAATATCGCCGACTTGTTTTTGACAGAATTTGGTCGTCGATGGTTGATTTTAAAAACTGGATCGGGTCAGACACACATTTTTCACCGAAGATTGCCATTGAGTGGCCTGCCCATTGTGTCTATTAGAAGTTCGAAAGGGTTGACAAAAAATGTGAGAAACAGGGGGCTCATGAGAGTCTCCTTTGATGGATGCATGGTTGGCATTGTGAACAAAGATGGTACTCCTATCAAGAAACCATGAGCTATTTGCACTGATTGTGATCAGATTAGTTTGGCTTTTGATGGATGGTCATGTGATGGTAACCACACCCATGTCCAGGGACGGGGTCATGATCTTAAGGAAACTGAGGGTTACTCATATCGCATGACTGACTTGCTTCATCGAGCATTCAATGCAGCTTCAAGCTCGAAAACTACAACCTCAACGACGCTTTGCGCAATGACCGTCTCGAACTCAAACTTTTCGACTTTTCGCTCACTGACATGGCTTATCTCCGACCCGGGGAACCGGCGTCCTCATCGGATGATTCGATGGGTCCCAACGCCCGTGCTTGGCAGTCGATGTTCAACAACATCTTCACGACTGTCACACAATGCCGAGTCGTGAATGAAAGTGATGTCATTTCTGACTTGGCAGCCCTGGCGGTCGCAGCTTCCAACCAGACTGTTGCATCAGGCTATCTGAAGGACGTGAGTCCCGAAGATGCGCGTCTCCTTGAAGGCGTCTCATCCTTCTCCTTGAGGAGTATGCTTTGCCCGGGGGAACCTGAGGCCAACTTTGTTTTTGCTGGCGATTCGTCAATTCGGAAAACCAACCTTCTACCCGACGCAATGTGGGCGAGTACATCAAGGAAAAACCCGATCTCCTTCCAGGGGGTTCCGAGAATGCTTGGCACTCTCTCAAATGGGGCCGAGGACTTCCCGACATCATCAAGGATGTTGAGCAGTCTTTGGACAACTTCAAGCGGAGGGGAACCTCTCGCCTGGCAATTGTTGTCATCTCGTACCTTGGTATGGACGAGGATATGGATTGCATCCTGATTTCGACCGGCAAATGGTTCGAGAAACTGAATCATTGCGCAAGCGAGGCCTCTGCGTCTTGGACGCGACATCGCTGGTCAAGTGTACCACCCGTTACGGCGGGTTGCACATGGAGAACACGGAGCACAACCGGCTTCAGACCATTCGGTTCTACTCCAGGGCGGGAGCCCTTGGCTATCATCTTTTTTGCCTTCGCTCTTGCAAGGGCCTGATGGATGTGCCCGAGATGCGCAACGCCGCGAGGAATCGCTGGCCAACCCACTTTCAGAAAACAAGGTCACGTCGTGAATTACGGTCCCGCTGTTTTTGCGAGTTCTCAACATGGGCCATGCATAAAATCGACAACCTTTACAGGGTTTCTGTTTCCTGTTTGAGAAGCCATCATCCATTTTCGATGGTATTTGCATGACTTTGAGGCTATGCATTCGCAGTTCCACCCACGTTGAGCATCCATGTGCAACACACGCGTTTGAAAAAATCGGACATTTTTGTCTCAACACGTGGAGGCCAAGTCAGCCAGCTTGTTCAACGTGTTTGCGTTGCCGCAGTTTGTGCGACACATAGCGTAGCATGACACCTGGCTGCAAGTGCAGGAGAAGATGTCATAGCGTATGATGAAGCATGTTTGCAAGTGAAAGAGAAGATGTCATAGCGTAGCATGACACGTGGCTGCATGTGCAAGAGAAGATGTCATAGCGTAGCATGAAACTTGGGTGCAAGTGCAAGAGAAGATGTCATAGCGTAGCATGAAGCCTGGGTGCAAGTGCAAGAGAAGACGTCATAGCGTATGATGAAACATGCTTGCAAGTGAAAGAGAAGATGTCATAGCGTAGCATGACACCTGGCTGCAAGTGCAAGAGAAGATGTCATAGCGTAGCATGAAGCGTGGGTGCAAGTGCAAGAGAAGATGTCATAACGTAGCATGAAACTTGGGTGCAAGTGCAAGAGAAGATGTCATAGCGTAGCATGAAACTTGGGTGCAAGTGCAAGAGAAGATGTCATAGCGTAGCATGAAACTTGGGCGCAAGTGCAAGACAAGATTCATAGCATAGCATTATATAAACATGTTTGCAAGCGCAAGAGAGGATCACATAGCGTAGCATGACACCTGGCTGCAAGTGCAAGAGAAGATGTCATAGCGTAGCATGAAACATGTTGCAAGGAACGTTCTTACGCCCAACCCCACCCCCCCTCACCCTGCCCCTCACCCACCCCCCCACACCCCACCCCATGCGTGACAAGATCCACAGCAGCTGAGGCGTTGACCTGAGAGGAGAGGTGAAAATGTGCAAAAACGTAGGGGTCATTAATAACGCCGTTGCCAAAAACAAACATATTGCACGGGGCCGTGCCTTGGGCGTGAGCTGGAACCGAAAACAACCCGTCTTGGGAAGACATGGAAGAGGTGATGGTCTCAGTGGAAGTGGACGGCTGGGAAATCTACGTCACAGTTGCCATACAGTTTGTTGTCCAAGGTAGTTGGCCCCTTAAACCATTCCCAGCAGGTTAGAGATCTGAATCCGTGAAACCAATTCCGCTGCATTTTTGCATTATTCAGTGTTGATTTGAACAAAAGACTTGTGAAGCGATAGGCCCCGCCCAAAAAGCGATAACCAATATTTTCGTACCGAGCATCAACAATTGATTTTGACGGCGGCTCATACAACGCCACCGTCGCAGCAAACTTCAACACGGCAGAAAAACGTGTTGGATTCATGATTAAAGCAGTGCAGGAAACCATTCTGCCCTCTGACATGTGTTGGGTGCCGACCACCGCCGTGTGAGCCGACGGCCTTACGAAGGCACACGATAGGCTAAGGACAATGTTCTTGGATTGGCCGCGCAATCCAAGGGTCCAGTTGGGATCTGAAGTGCGATCGCCAGAACAAGGGATGGCCACCAAATTGCAGCGGAACTGCCCAGCGTGACAGTTGGTATTTTTCCAACTGAAACGATCTGTCACATCAACAAGAATGGCTGACACGGTTTTTGAGCCAGTGTCACTGTGCGACGTTTCATTACACACGTTTTCACTCATGGACAATATATCCGCTACCTCTTTGGGCCCAAAACCGCCATAGGGCCCTTGAGTCGTAGCGCAGAGGGCAAAACAAGCCGTACAACGGCATCAAACCAACAGGAACAAACCAATCCACCAAACCTGATGTTTCAACATTTTCTTTTTCTTAACCGAAAAATTGAATCTTGGGTCGGCAAGGGGTTCCCATAAGTTCAAGACGCTCTTCCGGTATTTGCGTGGTTTTCTTTGTTCGCCGCACGTGTTGCACAAGAGCGTATGCCCACGTCAAGTAGCGCAGTTTCCCAGAACATATCTAGCATGCATAGCAGGAGCTCCAAGCATGGCATTCGCCGGGCATGTTGCCCTGATGTTGTGATTGTAGTGTTGTTGACGAGCAAAAAAAATTGGCGGGTTTTCGATCCGATAAAAAAAATCAGCTGAAACGTGCCTGCATGGTTGTCATGCTTGTGGGTGTTCCAACTGTTTAAGAAGGCCCAGCGGTTGAGAGTGATTTTGCAGCCTTGTCACATGTGGTAGGGTTTGTCGTGTATTGTGTATGATATGTTTCAATGTGATTCTGATGTGGTTTCTTGCACAATTGCCGCGGCCGTTCACCAGACGGGATTGTAGCAATACAACGCGACTTTGCAATGGCACCTTGGATGCGCCTACAATATTGTCAAATCCCGGGGCATGTTGCAGCATATTACAGCAAAAAAATATCATCATGAATCATGACGCTACGCCCCCTGCCACATGTCAGTCTCTCCAGAGATGACGATGGAGAGACAAGGTAATTCACAATTTTATTCCGTATTAAGCCCGTATTATGTTTTTTGATAAAACCATTGCATCCTGTTTCCTGCAGAACGAGTTGACTTTGCGCAAAAATGCGTTGAATGTATTGCTGTACCTGCATTGTCTCGGACATGCTTTGATGCTGCAACCTTTGCATGAACTCGCTTCGAGTTGGGGATGGGTCAAAACTTATTATATATTACTATATTTAGGGGAATGCACATCCATTAACCAACTATTTTTTATGCGGGTATTTTAGGGTAGCTAGTGGGCCAGGCTTGACTCATTGCCAGTTGAATTCCCAAGGTCTTGGAAGCATTGGGTGCGGCAGTGTCTGGGGCGGTCGCCATGGGGACCAGCAATTGGGATATGTGGGGAATGACTTCAGGTGGGGGGCATGTTTGGTTTGGATGTGGTCACAGATGCACAGAGTCTACGCAATTTGCCACTGTGATGATACAATTTCAAATCTTTAGTTGCTTTAGTTCTTGGCAGCGTGATCATCGGGCATGATGCGGACGCAGGTCTTGCCACTTCTGGCCGTGGTGCGCAAGTTGACCAAGCATTCCAGAGGCAAATGCAGCACTCGCCTTCGCAACATTGCGCAACACCAACTCTCTGACAAGAATTTGCTGGCAGGAAACACGATCGAATAGATTACAAGGTGGGAACCGGTTTCGTGGCGTCAGGAGATGTCAGGAGTAGCACCTTTCTCATGTTCTCATTGGACTTTCTGGCCGCTGAATTACTGTGAGAATAATCTATCATTTGGATGTGATAGGTCCAGAGGCAAAGTCTGCACCGAGACGACATCGCGGACTTGGTTCAACTGACCACAGGTTGCCCTGCTCCGTTTTCCACACATTTCTGTAGTGTATGTTAAATGAAGATGAAATGAATGAAGATGAAGACGAGGATGCAGATGAAGATAAACATCAAGATGCAGATGAAGATTAAGATGAAGATGGGGAATAAGAAGATGATGGTGATGATGATGAAGAAGATGATGATGATGATGATGAAGATGATGAAGATGATGATGATGATGATGATGATGAAGATGCAGATGCAAATGCAGATGTGCATTGTAGTGGGTGTTTCTCTGGCAGGTCGGATGGACATGCCTCGCTCCAAGCATTGCCAACAAGTGGAACTTGTGAAGCACATGGAAAAAGAACTGAGGTACAACCTGGTGGGCGCTCTGTTGCTTACTTTTGCACTCCAGTGGATCACCAGTAGCGGCTTGGCTTTGGATGTCGGACTTCTTCTAATGCATGCCAACTCGCATTGTGCTTACCAACTTGCCCTACGCCAAGGTGACCTAGTTGTCGTTCCAGATCTCGACAATTGGCCAACTTGGTACTCGACAGTTTTTGTGGTCCAATGCTTCTCTTCTGCTACTTGCATGATTTACCCTTGGCCCATGGGAAGCAACATGCCAGAGCAACCGCAACGGCCCAGTTACATGTTTATTCCAAACCGCTGCGACATGCGACAGGTTGGCTATTTGCTCTTCTCCCTTTGGTTTGCAATGCATTGTTCGATCACTGCGCAGGCAGGAAGAACAACGTTTTCACTGATTTAAAGAATTTTACTTGTTCCAGATGGCTGCGGCAGGTTCGAGGTGATAGGGGCAGCGGTGCTGTTGGGCTCACGATTCCTAAGGTTTTCTGCAAAAGACAGCCAAGACAGCGCATGTCAGAATTGAATTGGAGTAATCTAGCAAATACCACCCATAACCGCTATCACTACCACTGCTACTCCCGCTGCTGCTCTTGTTGACGACCGCTAGCCCCGTTGCATTCCCGTTACAACCATTACCGCCACCACCATCCCTATAACCACATCTACCATTATTGCTGGCGGCTGGCGGTACCGCTGCTACCACTCCCCGTACTATTTCCATCACCGCAATATTCAAAAATTAAACTCATTAGTTATCTCCTTGAATTTTCTTACCCAGACCATTTGATACCGAGGATTTTTATTTTAATTGAATTAACAAAAACACAACAAAGGCTACAAATTAAAGAAGGAACAATCCGCCCGCACCGAAGGTGCCGAGGCGTGGTAGTTTAGCAGCGAGTGATACGGACAGATCTGTCAGACTGGTACAGCTTCAGCTGGGGGGGGGCCATGTTCGCCGGGACGGGGCCAACCGCTGTAGTAATTTGCACATTGCAGATCCGAATTCCCAGAGCCCAAAGCGTCCAAATTTAAGAGATGTTCAAAATGTTCAAAACGAAGTTTCATTGCAAATGTCTCAACACATCCCAGCCGGTGACAATTCCCCAGACAAGTTATGGTTTGGATAGGTTCCAAATGTTCCAAGAATCAGGTCCTGGAAGGTTTCGAACAGCAAATTCAAGTGATTCTCGGGAAGTTCGCAGAGGTTCCAAAGCGAAAGAACCAGGTGTAGATCAAGAAACATCATTGGGACCGTTCAGCTTGTGGGTTTCTCAGCCTGTTGTTCATATGTGATGCATTGTGCATCTCCTTAGTGAAGAGTTTTGATCTTGGGCGGTGGCTGGTGGTTCCACCGTGCTCTACCTGGTTGAATCCTGTGGGCTCATGAGGGGAGAATCACGGAAAACTAAATGAAACCCTACTGACCTTGGCGTGGAAGGCGCTCGGTACGCGAATGCGGCTGAACTTCACAAGGCCATTCAGAAAAGAAATGTTACAAGTTATCTATCAGAATGCCATAGGATGTCAGAAGATGGACTCATGGACCTGAGTGTCAGAGTGTCAGATGCCAAAGAAGAAACAGATCAAGTCTTGTTGACGGCTGTTGACTGGCTTGATGAACAAAAGGCTCAAGCAACATGGCACAGAGAAGGACTCTTGCAGCGCCTAGGATTCCCTGGGCTCTGGCCCTAGGTCTTGTGACACTGTTAGCCAGACCGACATTCTGCCCAGCGGAGTCAGTGAAATGCACTGGTGGCGTGAAGGTTGTGCCGAGGGAGAGACTCTTTGTCAGCGAGCCAAATCCTGAATGGTTTGGCAATGGCCCAAATCCGGACGTACCAGAAACCCAAAACTGGACCAATGCAAACTGGCTGAAGTCTCGGTTCCATTTTAATTTTGCTGAGTATAGCCACGGTCCAAGCAACTTTGGCGTCCTAAGGGTGATGAACGACGATCTTGTTCAGCCCAGGAGAGGTTTTGGATCCCATCCCCACAGAGATATGGAAATTTTGACCTTCATACTGCAAGGGAACTTGACGCACAAGGACTCGACTGGGACGCAGGAAATCCTGGGACGCGGAAGCCTGCAATACATGACTGCAGGCAGTGGAGTGCTTCACTCTGAGCAGAATTTGCACGATGAACCATTGCGCTTTATCCAATGCTGGGTTTTGCCGAGACAGAGAGGGTTGAATCCCCGGTATGGGTCTATGACAGGTGACGCTCTTGCAAAGGCTTCCCGCGTCAATCAGTGGAGTCATATTGTCTCGGATGTATCTGGTCAAGCTCAAACACCTGTGAAGATCCACCAAGTTGCCTGGTCAAAGTGCAAACGTGGAGAAACCTTTTGCAGCACAAACTAGGACTGCGGTTAGGCTATGTTAGGTTTTGAGTATTCCGAATCTGGGGTTGCCATTACCACTTTTCCCATCTTTTCCCAATTTGTACCGTGGACAATGCAGTCAAAGTAGTAGCCCAAGGAATTTCTTTCCAAGGGTTGGCTTGGCGGTGGACTGAGGATTGTAACGTTTACATGTCGGAGTTCAACTCTGAAACTATGGGATCAGAACGCTCAGAACGACCAGAACTCCTGCTGAATCCTGGGCGACAGGGCTACCTTCTGTGCGCCGAGGGCAGTGTCCAGATTTCAGACTCGCTTGGGGAGCAACATGAGCTGCGACAACACGATGCAGCGGAGTTGAAGGGCTCATTGAAATTGAAACCAACCCCAAAGAGCAGAACTGCTTTGCTCATCTTGTTTGAGATGAAAGATACCTCAGATCTCTCGGGGAATTGAGGTGATGTGCAAGCCAATTAGTTCGGGCGTGGGCAGCATTTTCTGATGAGCCGCCTTTCACTACATCCTGGTGAGCATGGAATCCCTGGACACATGATGGGCTTCCTACATGCTGGTGCACTTGAGTGCAAACTTTTGGATGTAGCTGTTCACAATATGTACAAATGCGCCCTTCGTAGCTTTATTATCTTTGTCTCTGCAGGCTAAATGACTCCTTTTGGGCATGTTTGTTTACATGTTTGCCCAGAAAAGCAAGCAAAGCAAGCACACTGTTACAGTGCTTACGGATTTTGAACCTGGTTTGCACCCCATTTGCATTTCCTTACGCCCTGTCTGTTTTTGGCAGACTGACTCGCATTTCAATCGTTTTCCTGAAAGATCTGCTTGTTGATATTATTAGCTCCGTAGATTTCTCTTCCTTTGTTGAGAGTATGAACATCTACCTCCATTTTGATTGCTTAGTACCCACCGGTCTTTGACAAGAGCCTTCCCTTACAGTGGATATCCTCCCGCTCTGCAGCAGTCCAAGTTATTTTTACAACTTTTTCTGGAGGGGGCCCTGGCTCACTGTCACTGTCAGCTGCCATCCTGACCACATATATCATATATACGTACACGATGTACACGACGTACATGATGTACATGGCGCTTGAAGTGCGCCTATTGTCATGCCTCCGATCAGGCTGTCGCTGCCTGACAACCGTGCGATATCCAAACTCAAGGTGTATTGGATTCTACGTTTAGTTGCGGCTGTGCCAAGCGTAGAGCAGAATTGAGACGCTTGCCCTTCCTTCTCTCAAGGTGCCCTTTTACGTACCTGGTGGAGCCTGGCCCCAAGTGAATACCATTGGTGAGCGGTGGCACAATAGTCTCAATATGTCTCAATATGTCTCAATATGTCTCAATATGTCTCAATATGTCTCAATCATGCTTCACTCACTGTGCAGTGATGACTTTTTGGCGACCAGGCATTGGAGAAGGTGCAGAAGACATTCTTTGAGGCAACGCATGACTTCCGCAATTCAATTTTGAGATGATTTGATTTGACTATTCGGGAGCTGCGCGCCTTTATAGACGAAATGAATGCAACACACACATACATACATACATACATACATGCATACATGCATACATGCATACATGCATACATGCATACATGCATACATGCATACATGCATACATGCATACATGCATACATGCATACATGCATAAATGCATACATGCATACATGCATACATGCATACATGCATACATGCATACATGCATACATGCATACATGCATACATGCATACATGCATACATGCATACATGCATACATGCATACATGCATACATGCATACATGCATACATATACATATATATATACATATATATATATACATACTGTATATAATATTGCAATATACGCCATATAGGTGTAGTCAAGTAGTCAATTGCCTGCACAAACATGCAGATCATATGGTCATTCTTACTGAAAGAGGTTTCCAGGATCCTTACGTATTAGTGACGCCCTTAGTGCCCTTAGTGTCAGAATTCGTCATCAGGGACAAGATGTTGGCCTTCAGCTTCGGCAGGACACAAGCAGTACCTTTCAAAATGATCACCTGTACGCATCCTGTCGACCGAAAGTAGCCCTAAAGAGTTCCCTACACTTTTTTTTGGGGGGAAAGGGTCTGACCTCGAGGAGCTTCTGGATGGGATGGGAAAGTCTCATCACGTCACCCTTGCAGGTTTGAAGTGCTGTGGAATTTTAAGACACTGAACTCGGGTGACTGGAGGGTTGTATTTGCGATGATCCTGTTGTGGTTGAACATGGCCCATGCTGCAGTTTAAGGCACGTGTAGACAGGTGTGGCCAAGTCATCGATTGCATAGGTCACATGCAAAGTGAGAGTAGCACAGCGAAAAGGTGACTTCACCTCAACCTCACCTGGAAGGTTGACGCATCTCAGTTGTAAACCAGACAACTTCCGTACACTTCGCAGATCTTTGCAGATTTGCACTACTATATCTACTATATATATTTGTCTATTTGAACCTCAAAAGCTGACATTGACACATGTTACTGTACTCTGCATCGGAATGTAAATGACACAAACACACACACACATGCTGACTTTGAAGTCAAACATGCGTCCTGGACGCTATTGCATGAAGCTTGTGCTGCATGCCATCGTTCCTTCGTGTGATTTTGATTCCCTGCAAAAGCTCTTTCTCGGAGCCACTTTCCACTACGAGATTGACCTGGTCCACAGTGGCCTTGTGGGTGTTTCCTGTCTTGTTGCTTCTTCCACTTCGTGCAGTGGTCCACTTCGTGCTTCTTCTTTCTCGATCTCTCTTGATCTCTTTTGATATTTTTTGATCTCTTGTGCTCTCTTTTGATCTTTCTTGATCTCTCTTGATCCCTCTCGATCTCTTTTGATTTTTTTCCGATCTCTTGTGAATTCTTGTGATCTCTCTTGCTCTCTCTTGATCTATTTTGATCTCTTTGGATCCCTTTCGATCTCTTTGGCTCTCTTTTAATCTTTTGTCGTCTTTGATGGTAGTTGGGAAGAGGTTGATTCTTTACAACGACCTTCAGAAAGTAGACCAATGGATGGCAGCACAAAAGCGCGGTTTCTGACAGATGCCGACCAAGCGTAAATGGAGGGGTAGCGCAAAATAAGTCGACGTGATGACAATTTCAATTGGTTCTGGTCTTTTGCTGAAATAGGTGTTTCACTTGACTGAGATCACTTCCTTTTGCTCAAACTCTTCATCAATGGTTTGGCTCGTCTGGCTGTCAACAAATTTACTGGCGCCCTGATCAACTGATTATTTTTTTTGCGCACTGTGGTGGAGCATGTCCGACCAGGCTAAAGGGAAGGGCAAGAGAAAATATAACCCAGACTGCTGCAGATAGGTTTTTATAGAGAGTGCTTGTTCAGGTGGACATGAACAAAGCGTTGGGATTTTGAAGTGCTCACATTTCATTATATTTTTAATTCATGTTTCCACATTTCTTCACCTTAGATGTGACTTGTGTGACTGGAGTGACAGGAGTGTGTTGGTGCACGATGCCAGGATGACGCAGAGGATGAAAGTGTGTCTACGTCCTCCGCCCATCCTCTTCGTGATCGCTTGCCAACGTATGTGCCCAACGCAGATTGGCATTCGGATCATACGAAGGCAAGCTTTGCAAGCGCTGCTACTTACCATCATTTAAAACAATCTTCATCGATTTTACGCACATCTGTTCTTTTTTTGAAGATTGCTTTCTCTACTCCACCTGACCCCCCAAAAAAACAACAACTTCAAGAGGACGATGATGACACTGACTTTGAGAAGCACCTGCGTCGCTGGATTTGTATGCGCGGGCATTGGCTAAGCTATGATGCCTATTCGCGAGCTTGCATGGTTGTAGCTTGGTTTGATTCTCGCATGTCTTCCCTCTGATTCTCACTCTCATTGTGCAGCATTGAACATGAGCTTGGCTGGATGTGCCCACCATGCTTTGTTTGAGGTGGGTATGAATCAGCTGCTGCAAGCGTTAGCGTACCATGTTGTCAATAGCTGAGGCTGTGACACGGGGCAGTTGAGGTTCATGAAGAGTTCATGAATGCCCTGATGTGATCCGATGCCGAGGTCGCTGCTTGCTGGAAGGTTTCAGCCATCACAGCCATTGCCTGCCTCATTCTGGCAAAACTGTTGGCCGCCGGGAGCAAAGTCGTGGGATTTGTGGTGACCACTGTGTTGAACACATGGTAAGCCAATTGTAAGCCAGCCCAATCAGAGCTCAGATGTGTGTCCTTCGCATCGATGTCGACTGCGCAAAACCTTACACTTGCCTTGGCCACTTGCCTTACTTTGTGATATTTTTTCCTGGTTTGTCTGGTCTGCTGGAAGTGCAGGCTCCAAGTGTTGAATAGACAGTGCTTGCCCATGTTGCATTTGTTTGACATCTGTTCGCTAAGGAATTACCGTTCTGGGGATGTCCCTCGCACCACTCAGAGTTGCATTTATTGCTTGGTCACGATCTGGAGAGACGTCAGACTTTATTTCCAAGGTTCTGCCAATTTATCCAGAATTCAACATGTTGGTGGTTCGTCCTGGTGCATCCTGGTGCAAGCTTGTCATCTCAGGTTGGAAGTTGTTCCTCCAATTTATTCAACGAAGCCTGCCTGCCTTGCTGACAGAGTAAGAGCATTTACCCCTGAGAGGAGTTCAAAGGCTGTGTGCAGGGCTTGAACATGCTTGCACGACTTTAACGACTTTAACGACTTCCTGCCAAGGATTCTTCTCATTATTTACACGCCGGGTGTTGACTGGGAGGATTGGGTTGAAGGCGCTGGAGGGATGTAGGCATGGGATGGGAAGGCAGCTGTCAAAGGTCAAGCCGTTCTCCATCAGCTTGACACAACGAGTAAGGCCTTCAGGCCTTGACGGCGAGTAAGGCCTTCAGGCCTTTCATTGGTGCAGGAGTTTTGTCCATGCCCATCTTCCTCCTGCACTGCATGTGGACCTTATACTTGCGACAGCCTCAGCTCTTGACCCTTTGTATATTTTTGTACATCTTTGTACATCTTTGTTTACGTTTGTCAATGTCCGTTATTACACCTTTCACTTGGTCAGGGCATCGCAATTGTCCCCAGCAGATGGGCCTGTCTCCAAGCCGTTGGAGAAAGGACCACGTGGGCATGATGGGATGTAGGTCATGTAGGTTCTAGATGTGCCGTGGGGTTGGGGTAAATGCTGGTGGAACTTGTGCTTCTTCGAAGTTGACTATGACACGAGCAGCGTGATTCTTTGCATATTACGCATACATACACGTACTATTTTTGATGATGTTTGCATTTCAAATGACATTGATTGAGCTAGTGACCAGTGCCAGTTTCAGACGCAGAGAGCTTCCCCAGCGCTGTGCTGTCTCGCCTGCCCAGCTACCGGCTTTGATACGGACTCCGATTCATCAAGCTGCCCAAGCGAAGAATTGTCCAGGCTCAAGCGATGGAGGGGCAAGCAGTGATTTTTTAACCATTCAAGCCTGGATCAATTAGGCTATGGCTGTGCACCTTGCACATTGCAACATGGAAAAAGGGGTGGCTGGAGCTGAAAAAAGGGTGAGCAATAGTGAGCACATGTTTCAAACATATGCAACATGGAAAGACACACCGCTCACTCCTTGCGATGTTTTTGTGGTCGCAAGGCATGCTGAGATGATTGAGAAAGGCTCTTTCGGCATGGGGCAACTACCAAGACGGTGACAACCTTAACAGGGGGTAGGGGATAGATTTTGCGACTCGATGTCATCAGACTTCCAAATCTTTCAACTAGGGTTGCAGCATGTTGCAGCTCAATGATTCGTCTCTGCTTCATGGAAGTTCTTGGAAGTTTGGTGCACGGAGCAGAGGTTTCAAGGTGCCAGATGGCTTGACATCATTAGGCCAGGGCGGGGGCAGCTCTATATGTAAGCTCACATAGCTCACGGCGCATACGGCGCACCTGAAGAATCTGAAAATCAAAAGCAAATCACAGGAACACCATGGAGCACCAATAGCTTCTGAAACGCGGCAAGTCTACAGCTGATGGCACTCTGCTCGACTCATTTGGCTCAGATTGGAGAAACATGTGCCGAAAGACGAGATTGAGGAGGAGTGGGCTGGAGTTGATCCGCTACCAGGCACAGTCCGGTAAGACCATGGGAACTTCAAAATTTGACACAGAGAGGGACAGAGATGAGAGATGCTTCAGTCGATGCATCGGTTGATGCATCCCCAAAGAAGCTCCCCGCAGACGCCAGGCCGGGTCACGATGCGCTTCACACTGGTTTTGGCGCTGATTTGGTTCTGTGCTGCTGCCTCATTTGATCTCATTTGTAATTGTCATTCTAAATTCAACATTCGACATCGTTCGACCTTTCTTGAATGTAACTGACTGTTTCAGCGGCAGCCTCGTTGCATTTGTTTCAACATTTCGCATATGACGTCCGTGAAATCCTGCATAAGGCCGGGATCGCTCATACCACAGGAGTGGCAACTGGCAGCTGCCACAGTTACCACAATGTGAGCTTGAGCAGCGCTGCAAGCATACCTCAAACTTACAACCAGTGAAGAATTTTGGATGCCTGTTGGCCTATCCTTCATGCCCAATTGCCCAATAATAATATTGAAGTGTCCTAGAGCTCCCATGATTGATTGACAACTTTGTAATACACGTGTTTTTATCTTGCATCTTCTTGCAGGGTGTACGAAATATGGTCAGCCAGTGCCCTTCAACCACTTGTTGAAGGTTGCGATGTTTTGCAAGATCTGCACATTTTCAAAAACATTATTATTTCTTGATATAAACTTTCCCGTCCAGCACCGTCCTGCACCTCGCATTTCTCAACTTGTTAAAGCGTCTATGAACTGAGGTTGGGATGTTGCCTTCATCATTCAATGCGCTGGCGACAACTGCACAGGTCCCTCAGAACATTTCGAAATGAAAATGATTGAAATGCAGAGAAAACATGAGGCAACTCGTTTCACTTTCTGCTCATGGTTCTTCGGCTCAGGTCCCTACAACAGACCAGTCATATGGCCACATGCACGGCCAAGACCCCCCCGCGTGAGAGCGAGAAGATTGCGACAGTCGAAGCAGTTGCAGCCCAAGCCTTGGAGTGCAAGCCGCTCCATGTCGAAGTGCACGGCGCAGGAGTGGGCTGAAAGACGTTGAAAAGAGGCAATCCAGCAGGGCCAATCTATCTCCTCGATTCCTGTCACACGTCACACGTGCATTTGCCCTTTTCTTGAACATGCTTTCCCGCTTGAACTTCTCATGAGCTTTTATCATCTCTGCATATCTTTTTCATGAGTTTTTATCTACTTTCCTCAAGGCTCAGGCGGCAGGCCCTTGTGCAGTGAGGTATGCCAAGCGCTCTCAGCGTCAACTTCTGTCGACGTGGCCTCAACCAGCCAGTTTTTTCCAGGCCACTTGCGGTATCTTGCGGTCCTGCGGCCCTTGCCTTGATATGTCTTGATGGTTTCTAATGTTTCTAGTGACAATGTGAACTTTGCAACAACCATCTGAGATGGGAACGCAAGCTTCAAACAAACTTGGGACTTCTTCAAGCTGCAACGTTTCCAGGGGTGTTCTAAATTCAGACCCAAACCGGACATGGACATTTACTACAGTTCATAGTGTGACGTTGTGTTTTTTCTTAGATTTTAACTTTCAACCGGTTTTGATGATGGTTGTTACTCTTCTTAATACATGCTGGCAGCAAAGCGTTTGGATGCGTTTGGTTTTTCAATCATCCTGATTTTCCGACGTTCATCAAATTTTCTGCACTGCTTGCAGTCTCCTAAGAACCTGGCCTTTAGCCATCCATTTCGGCAAGTGTCCAAATGGAGTTTGGTGTGGGATGATACTGGGGAAAAAATCTAAGTTTCCTGGGAAAAAATCTAGGAGCCCAGGGAAAAATATAAAATCATGTAAAAACACTGGAAAATCAATTTGAGGTTCCCCTGATCCTTTGGTCCTTTGGTGGTCCTCTGGTCCCTTGGTCCTCTGGTCCTCTGGTCCCTGGGTCCTCTTGATCCCCTGGTCCTTTAACTTCCTCATCCTGGTCCTTTACCCTCCTCGTCCTTTGATCTCCGGAACTATATAACCCTATATACGCCCGAAAGCAACACCAACCCTCAATGAAACCTAAACCAACCGTCCTACATAAACATCCCGAAACAAACTGAAAGAAGCACCAAAAAAGCATCCAAACAAGTCCAACTAAGGCTAAGCCTTAGAATGACAAAAGTAGATAAGCATTAAAGCACAATCAAGCAAGCGCCAAACCAACCATAAATCGGCACTGCAACCATAAATCGGCACTGTATAACACAAACGTAAACATAAAGAAATACCAAAACAACCATAAATAAACCCAAATTAAATCTTAAACAATGCAATCCAAATAAGCCATCAGCAAAGCCTAAATAAACCATAAAATAAGCCCTAAACCAGCACTAATAAACCATAATAAACCCATGCACTACATAACAGAAACCGAAACAGGCTTTAAAACTACCCCTAAACAAAGTCCAAACCGACATTCAATAGACCCTATAACAACCCGAAAGAAGCACCACACCCGCACTAAATTCACACTACAACAACTTTGATTCGACACCAAACAAACACCAAGCCAACCCCAAATCAACACTATATAACACAAGCCAAAGTAAACCTTGAAAGAAACCCTAAAGAAAACCTAAAGCAACCAAATCTAAACTGTAACTAAAACAATAAACAAGATGGAAGCCACGAACCCGAATGTATTCACGTTCTTGGACTACGAGTGCAAACCTCTGCAATAGGAAAACGAACCTTTGTTTGCATGCATCGTGCGGTTCACAAAGAGACAACTAACCAGCACAACAACATCACCACAAGCACAACGAAATCACAACCAGCACAACAATATCACCAGCGCAATGAAATCACAACAATATCACCAACACAACAGCATCACCAGCACATCAACATCACCAGCACAACGAGATCAC
Source organism: Cladocopium goreaui (assembly GCA_947184155.2). Classification (NCBI taxonomy): domain Eukaryota; class Dinophyceae; order Suessiales; family Symbiodiniaceae; genus Cladocopium; species Cladocopium goreaui. The sequence goes on along the minus strand of CAMXCT020000472.1, from coordinate 207,507 downwards.
CACCACCTGCCACACTCCACACTTTACCCACTGCACACTCCACACTTTACACTCCACACTCCGCACACTACACTTTACACTCCACACTCCACACTCTACACTTTACACACTACACTTAACTTGACACTCTACACTTCACACTCGACACTTTCCGCTCCGCACTCCACACTCTACACTTTATACTCCAGGCTCCACACTTTACACTTTACACTCCTCACTCCTCACTCCACGCTCTACGCTCTACACTCCACAACACTCAACACTCTACGCCCACCACACTCCTCACTCCACACTCCACACTTTACATTCCACACGCCACACTTTACACTCCACACTCGCCACTTTCCACTCCACACTCCACACTCTACAGTTTACACTCCACACTTTACACTCCTCACTCCACACTCAACACTTTACACTCCACACTCCTCAATCCTCACTCCACACACTACACTCCATACTCCACACTCCACACGCCACACTCCACCACATTCTACACTCTACACACACCACACTCCTCACTCCATACTCCACACTTTACACTCCACACGCCATACTTTACACTCCACACTTTACACTCCACACTCCACACTTAGCACTCCACATTCTACACTACACTATACACTCCACACTCCACACTCTACACTTTACACTCTTACTTTTTACAATCTACACTACACATTCCACACTCTACACGCTCTACACTCCCCACTCCACACTATACAAAGCACTTCCCAGTACTACTTTGTACTGCAAAGCTTGCACAAACTACTTCCCAGTACTTTGTACTACAAAGCTCGCACAAAGCGCTTCCCAGTACTACTGTGTACTACAAGGCTTGCAAAGTCGTCCCAGTACCACTTTGTACTACAAAGCTTGCACGAAGCACTTCCCAGTACCACTTTGTACTACAAAGCTTGCACGAAACCGTTCCCAGTACTACTGTGTACTACAAAGCTTGCACAAAGCACTTCCCAGTACTACTTTGTACTACAAAGCTTGCACAAACTACTTCCCAGCACTACTGTGTACTACAAAGCTTGCACAAACTACTTCCCAGTACTAATTTGCACTACAAAGCTTGCACAAACTACTTCCCAGTACTACTTTGTACTACAAAGCTTGCACAAACTACTTCCCAGTACTACTGTGTACTACAAAGCTTGCACAAACCACTTCCCAGTACTACTGTGTACTACAAAGCTTGCACAAACCACTTCCCAGTACTACTGTGTACTACAAAGCTTGCACAAAGCACTTCCCAGTACTACTGTGTACTACAAAGCTTGCACAAAGCACTTCCCAGTACTACTTTGTACTACAAAGCTTGCACAAAGTCGTTCCCAGTACTACTGTGTACTACAAAGCTCGCACAAACTACTTCCCAGTACTACTGTGTACTGCAAAACTTGCACAAAGCACTTCCCAGTACTACTGTGTACTACAAAGCTCGCACAAACACGTTCCAGTACTACTGTGTACTACAAAGCTCGCACAAACACGTTCCCAGTACTACTGTGTACTACAAAGCTCGCACAAAGCACTTCCCAGTACTACTTTGTACTACAAAGCTTGCACAAAGCACTTCCCAGTACTACTGTGTACTACAAAGCTCGCACAAACACGTTCCCAGTACTACTGTGTACTACAAAGCTTGCACAAAGTACTTCCCAGTACTACTGTGTACTACAAAGCTCGCACAAACTACTTCCCAGTACTATTGTGTACTACAAAGCTTGCAAAAATCCGTTCCCAGTACTACTGTGTACTACAAAGCTTGCACAAAGCACTTCCCAGTACGACTGTGTACTACAAAGCTCGCACAAAGCACTTCCCAGTACTACTTTGTACTACAAAGCTTGCACAAAGCACTTCCCAGTACTACTGTGTACTACACATGCACAAACACGTTCCAGTACTACTGTGTACTACAAAGCTCGCACAAACACGTTCCCAGTACTACTGTGTACTACAAAGCTCGCACAAACTACTTCCCAGTACCTCTTTGTACTACAAAGCTTGCACGAAGCACTTCCCAGTACCACTTTGTACTACAAAGCTTGCACAAAGCACTTCTCAGTACTACTTTGCACTACAAAGCTTGCAGAAAGCACTTCCCAGTACTACTGTGTACTACAAAGCTCGCACAAACACGTTCCCAGTACTACTGTGTACTACACAGCTTGCACAAACTACTTCCCAGTACCAGTTTGTACTACAAAGCTTGCACAAAGTCTTCCCAGTACTACTTTGTACTACAAAGCTTGCACAAAGTCGTTCCCAGTACTACTGTGTACTACAAAGCTTGCACAAAGCACTTCCCAGTACTACTGTGTACTACAAAGCTTGCACAAAACAGTACTACTGTGTACTACAAAGCTTGCACAAAGTCGTTCGCAGTACTACTTTGTACTACAAAGCTTGCACAAAGTCGTTCCCAGTACTACTGTGTACTACAAAGCTTGCACAAACTACTTCCCAGTACTACTGTGTACTACAAAACTTGCACAAAGCACTTCCCAGTACTACTGTGTACTACAAAGCTCGCACAAAGCCGTTCCCAGTACTACTGTGTACTACAAAGCTTGCACAAAGCACTTCCCAGTACTACTTTGTACTACAAAGGTCGCACAAAGCACTTCCCAGTACTACTGTGTACTACAAAGCTCGCACAAAGCACTTCCCAGTACTACTGTGTACTACAAAGCTCGCACAAACTACTTCCCAGTACTACTGTGTACACAAAGCTTGCACAAAGTCGTTCGCAGTACTACTGTGTACTACAAAGCTCGCACAAACTACTTCCCAGTACTACTGTGTACTACAAAGCTGGCACAAAGCCGTTCCCAGTACTACTGTGTACTACAAAGCTTGCACAAAGCACTTCCCAGTACTATTGTGTACTACAAAACTCGCACGAAGACGTTCCCAGTACTACTTTGTACTACAAAGCTTGCACAAAGTCGTTCGCAGTACTACTTTGTACTACAAAGCTCGCACAAACTACTTCCAAGTACTACTGTGTACTACAAACCTCGCACAAAAACGTTCCCAGTACTACTGTGTACTACAAAGCTTGCACAGCACTTCCCAGTACTACTGTGTACTACAAAGCTCGCACAAACTACTTCCCAGTACTACTGTGTACTACAAAGCTTGCACAAAGCCGTTCCCAGTACTACTGTGTACTACAAAGCTTGCATAGCACTTCCCAGTACTACTGTGTACTACACATGCACAAACACCTTCCAGTACTACTGTGTACTACAAAGCTCGCACAAACTACTTCCCCTATAGACACTGCGACATCCACGTAGCAAAACACGAGTTGTTGCAGCTTCCCCTATAGACACTGCGACGTCCACGTAGCAAAAAGCACGAGAGTTTTGCAGCTTCCCCTATAGACACTGCGACATCTACGTAGCAAAAAACACGAGGTGTTGCAGCTTCCCCTATAGACACTGCGACATCGACGTAGCAAAAAGCACGATGTTTTGCAGCTTCCCCTATAGACACTGCGACATCCACGTAGCAAAAAACACGAGGTTTTGCAGCTTCCCCTATAGACACTGCGACATCTACGCAGCAAAAAACACGAGGTTTTGCAGCTTCCCCTATAGACACTGCGACATCGACGCAACAAAAGACACGAGATTTTGCAGCTTTCCCCTATAGACACGGCAACATCCACGTAGCAAAAGACACGAGGTTTTGCAGCTTCCCGTATAGACACTGCGACATCGACGTAGCAGAAAACACGAGGTTTTGCAGCTTCCCCTATAGACACGGCGACATCTACGCAGCAAAAAACACGAGGATTTGCAGCTTCCCCTATAGACACTGCGACATCGACGTAGCAAAAGACACGAGGTTTTGCAGCTTCCCCTATAGACACGGCGACATCGACGTAGCAAAAGACACGAGATTTTGCAGCTTCCCCTATAGACACGGCAACATCCACGTAGCAAAAGACACGAGGTTTTGCAGCTTCCCGTATAGACACTGCGACATCGACGTAGCAAAAGACACGAGGTTTTGCAGCTTCCCGTATAGACACTGCGACATCGACGTAGCAAAAGACACGAGGTTTTGCGGCTTCCCCTATAGACACCGCAACATCCACGTAGCAAAAGACACGAGGTTTTGCAGCTTCCCCTATAGACACGGCAACATCCACCCAGCAAAAGACACGAGGTTTTGCAGCTTCCCCTATAGAGACTGCGACATCGACGTAGCAAAAGACACGAGGTTTTGCAGCTTCCCCTATAGACACGGCGACATCGACGTAGCAAAAGACACGAGGTTTTGCAGCTTCCCCTATAGACACCGCAACATCCACGTAGCAAAAGACACGAGGTTTTGCGGCTTCCCCTATAGACACTGCGACATCCACGTAGCAAAGACACGAGGTTTTGCAGCTTCCCCTATAGACACTGCGACATCGACGTAGCCAAAAACACGAGGATTTGCAGCTTCCCCTATAGACACTGCGACATCGACGTAGCAAAAGACACGAGGTTTTGCAGCTTCCCCTATAGACACGGCGACATCGACGTAGCAAAAGACACGAGGTTTTGCAGCTTCCCCTATAGACACCGCAACATCCACGTAGCAAAAGACACGAGGTTTTGCGGCTTCCCCTATAGACACTGCGACATCTACGTCGCAAAAGACACGAGGTTTTGCAGCTTCCCCTGTAGACAGTGCGACATTTACGTAGCAAAAAACACGAGGTTTTGCAGCTTCCCCTATAGACACTGCGACATCTACGTAGCAAAAAACACGAAGTTTTGCAGCTTCCCCTATAGACACTGCGACATCTACGTCGCAAAAGACACGAGCTTTTGGAGCTTCCCCTATAGACACACGGTGCAAACAAGGGATTCAAGGCTAACACGATTTAAATCCCATGCAAATTAAGTCCCAAAACCCTGCACATATTGTACAAATAAGAGATTTCAGCTGCAAAAAACGTTAAAAGTACAGATTCTTAAGTTTCTTTTTTCCAGTGTCTTAAGTTTTTTTTCCCGTGTGGAGAGTAGGGGTGAACCTTAATTTTTTTCCAGTAGTCAAAAGTTTTTTTCCCAGTGTCTACCCGTTTGGTGTGGTGGTACGAGTACATAAACAAACAAATAAACAAACAAATAAATATGTGAAGAGCTAAATATAGATATTATAGATATACATATTGTTACATATTTTAGTGGTCGTTGGGTGGGTTGAGTGGGGGTCATGTCGTGATGCTGTCAGGTGAATTCCCTGTACTGTGGCAGCAACTCGCAACTTGTCTGCCTTTACAATCCTTTGCTGGTATTTGTTTGATTTCTAGAGCGTTTTGTATTTGTTTGATGTTATTTGCGCTCCATTGAGCAGCAATACCATGCGAATCCATGCAATAGTATGCAATATCGATGTTGGCGAGTTCCCTGGCAGCACCAGTCTTATCCAGGAGCGTCTTCCAGCTCTTCCTCCACAACGGTTTCGACATGTTCGCTGCAAAGCGCGTTGCTGATGAACTCCTGGGTCTTTCCAGGCTTGGCATGGGCCATCAAAATGATTCAAAAGGTGCTCTCGACTCTAGCGACCTAGTGCCCAGTGACATTCGGCCAAGCTTTCCGGCCCTCTTTAGGTTGGACATTCCAGATGGAAGATCGACCGTGCAACCTGGCTTGATTTGTTTTGAAACTTGGTTTAATGTTTCTTGATGTTTCTTACAGGTCAAGTCTTATAAATCTGATAAGCTTTGCTGTGTAGGCCTGGCCGTTTCAGACAAATAATACACACACACACACATACACGCGCACACACACACACATAATATATGGCCAAACGTTTGGTGGTCCCCCTCTCCCCCTGAGATGGTGATGGTAATATATATATATAGATGTGTGTGTGTATATACATACATATATATATAATGTAAGTAGTGTGTGTGTATGTATATATATATATATCACATGTGTATTCATGGTCTCGTGTTCCGTGTTCCTACCCCACCACAGGGGGAGGGGGACAGTACTATGGCTGACCCATGACCATGGCCGCGGGGGAGAGGGGGGTTGGAACGCTGGACCATACATACCATATTGGGGGGGGCCGTGAACACGAGACACGGGACCATATATAATATATATTTATATATATGTATATAAAAGGGTGAGAGTGCGCATGCAATCAACAGGTCAGGTCAGAAAGCTGTTTTTCATTGCTCTAGGTTTTGTGGCGTTGACTGCTTCGCCCTGATTGCCTCTGATGAAAACAGTTCTTGGAGCCTGGAACCCAACTGGGAAACATCAAACTAAATGGCTTACTTATGGCTCACAGAGATTCACACAGGACTTCGCGGCTTTGTGGCCATTTGCGAGGCTTGAGGCCTTTGAATGGAGCAGAAGTGCCAAGGACGGCTTCCATTGCTTTTCGTGATTCTCCACAGCACATGCGCAGTGCGCGACTGGAAGATGAACGGGCCATGACTGGGTGAATTAACATAAACAAACGTGGAGCATGTACACTATGTGCACCTCAGGAATTCGGCGAATGCCTCCGTAGAACGTGTGGTAGCCTTGGTCTATTTTGGTCTTGGGTTTCCGTGCGGTGCGGCAAGGATTGCCTTGGTCTTGGTCACGGTGCCCAGGTACAGCTCCCGACCTGGCGTCGCATCTCAGCTGCTTGGCAAGGGCCGGATCTGATGCTGGCAGGACTTGTGACATGCCTTGCATATGCCTTGCTTTCAGATGTGCGCGTGTGGTTGTTTTTTGTCGCAACTGGGTCCTGTTGGTGAAAGGATGGGATGGGAGCGGAATCATTACAGCAAGGCTGCAGAAGGACAGAGTCATGGATGAAATTGACATGAGCAAGAGTATGTCAGTTTTGTTAGTGGTTTTCTACCGGATCATCTCAATATTTAGAAGCAGTGTAAACAGCTGACAGGCATCCAAGGTCATGAGATGCTTGTGAGGACAGGCTTTCGGGAGCCTGGCATCTTGAGCAAAGATTCAAGGTGTGGAGTGGCTCCAATTTTTCGCACATGTTCAGAACCATAGATACATAAGACAGAAGTAGATTTGTTCGGAATCTCTATCCCGCGCTTCGGTGGTTGCAAGTGTGTCAAGCATGTTCATTGTCGCTTGTGCCATTCGTTTCCGTGCGCATGGCAGCAGAATCTGACCAACATGCTGTAATTACCAAAGGGCAACTCTCAGCAGCTGTCCAACACCACGACATGTATCATCATGTATATCTTCGATTGGGTAGAAAAAGTGCTATAAAGTGCTGCTGCATTACTGAAAATGATGCAGGTGCAGCCCGGTCTTTGGAGGGTATTTTTTTAGTTTTTTTAGTTTTTTTTTTTTTTCAGCCTGAGGCATCCTGAGGAAAATTTCCTCGTTATTTGCTGCATTTTGGAGCTATAATCTCTGTTTTGCATGCATTTTGGAGCTAGAATCTCCCATTTGCGTCCCACTTGGCTTTTGGCTTTTGGCTTTTGGCTTTTGGCTTCACTTGGCTTCACTTGGCTTCATTTTGGCTTTTGGCTTCACTTGGCTTCACTTGGCTTCACTTGGCTTCACTTGGCTTCACTTGGCTTCACTTGGCTTATGCTCATGGCTCATGGCTCATGGCTTTTGGTTTGGTTTCACTTGGCTTTAATTTTGGCCGTTCACTTCAATTGGCTCTTGGCGTTTGTTGGGTTTTAGTATTGTAGTTTGCATATCACATTTCGTGTAATACATTGCATATAAGGTATATATTTCATGTAAACTGCACAAAAATCTGCAGACATAGAGTATAGGAGCTTGTATGCATGCTGTTGTCAGAAAAGAACGAAACCATCAATAAAACAACCTAAAGAAACCCTAAACGACACCCTAAAGAAACCTTAAAAGAAACCCTAAAGCAACCCTAAACGGCACCCTAAGGAAACCCTAAAAGAAACCCTAAAGAAACCCTAAATGAAACCCTAAACGACGCTTTAAAGAAACCCTAAATGCAACCCTAAAGAATCCTTTAAAAAACCTAAAGGAACCCTAAACGACGCCCGAAAGATACCCTCAATGAAACCCTAAAGAAACCCTAAATGAATCCCTAAAGAAACCCTAAAAGAAACCCTAAAGAAACCCTAAACGACGCCCTAAAGAAACCCTAGATAAAACCCTAAAGAAAACATCAATGAAGCCCTAAAGAAACCCTAAATGAAACCCTAAAGAAGCCCTGAATGAAACGCTAAAGAAACCCTAAATGAAACCCTAAAGAAACCCTAAAACGACACCCGAAATGACACCCTAAACGACGCTTTAAAGAAACTCTAAATGCAACCCTAAAGAAACCCTAAACGACACCCGAAATGACACCCTAAACGACGCTTTAAAGAAACCCTAAATAGAAACCTTAAAAGAAACCCTAAAGAAACCCGAAACGACGCCCGAAAGAAACCCTCAATGAAACCCTAAATGAAGCCCTAAAGAAACTTCAAAAGAAGCCCTAAAGAAACCCGAAACGACGCCCTAAAGAAACCCTAAATAAAACCCTAAAGAAAACATAAATGAAACCCTAAAGAAACCTTAAAAGAAACCCTAAAGAAACCCTAAATGCAACCCTAAAGAAACCCGAAATAAAACTCTAAAGAAACCTTAAAAGAAGCCCTAAAGAAACCCTAAACGACGTCCTAAAGAAACCCTCAATGAAACCCTAAAGAAACATTAAAAGAAACCCTAAAGAAACCTCAATTGACGCCCTAAAGAAACCCTAAATGAATCCCTAAAGAAACCCGAAATGAAACCCTAAGAAACCCTAAAGAAACCCTAAAGAAACCCTAAACGAGGCCCTAAACGACGCCCTAAAGAAACCTAAATAAAACTTTAAAGAAACCCTAAATGCAACCCTAAGAAACCTTAAAAGAAACCCTAAACGCCGCCCTAAAGAAACCCTCAATGAAACCCTAAACCTGGGAGAAACCCTAAAGAATCAAGAAAGCGATGAAAACCATCCAGACATTGTTGAAAACGTGCAAATTTACGATTTTGGCTACCCAAATTTGCGACTTCAGCTCCGAAATGCTGCACATAGCATGCAGAATGAGAGATTTAAGTTCAAAAACGCAGCAAATAGTACGCAAATCAGAGATTTTAGCTCCAAAATGCAGCAAATAGTACGCAAATCAGAGATTTTGGCTCCAAAATGCAGCAAATAGCACGCAAACCAGAGATTTTAGCCCCAAAATGTAGCAAATAGCAAGGACAACCCCAGACTGCAAAAAAACAAAATCATGACCCTAGAAAAAGTGCTATAAAGTGCTGCTGCATTCCTGAAAATGATGCAGGTGCAGCCCGGTGCAGGCTGGATGTGCTTAAGCAGCCTTTGCCGGCTACAGAGTGCTCAAACCCCTTTTCAATTAGGCACAGTTACATTGAGGCACTTTCTGATTTTCCGGTTAATCTCTCTCTCTCTCTCTGTGGCAGGCCTGTGCTTTGCTAGCGGCCGGACTTGTGAATGGCATGCAAGTGAAAACTATGAAGACGTACAAGCTGTACAGGTCGCTTTCGAAGGCTGGATGTTCAGAATTGCACCTATCTATGAACACGCACGAACACGCAAAATCCGGTAGCAAAAAGCGCAGCGGCGGCAGTTTCTCTTGACTTTCAATGCCCTCAGGCAAAGCCCTTCTCGTGCTTCATAGCATCTTGGCATTTCAGCAGAAGTGTTCCACAACTGCCTTTTCAGGCAAGTGTCAGCACGTGGTGCTAGGTATCGGACCTGTGGTGCTGTTTTTTTCTTGCTCTTTATATCTCTCTTTACCAAGGTGGCAGCCATTTAGACTTCTGGGATTTGCAGAAGGGCGCTTTGGTCGAACAGTTGGACCTTGGTGTCCCACACAGGCCTAGCTATGGGAAGTCAAGCAATTCTTGACGTAGCGCTTTCCGTCGTTTATTCTTGGTTCTGGGCCTTGTTTCTCCTCTTCAGCTGCATGATCAGGGCCGAACTTTTGCAGAAGCAAAGGATTTATGGAAATTAAATTGCTATAAAACCGTGTGATATGGAGGAGCGTGAGTCTGGCAAACAGTTTCTTTTGAATGAATGCCTCGCCCTGAAACTTAGCCAGGTCAATGTGCCAGAGTGATTTGGAACTGTTCTTGGCTCGGCAGACCCCAGAGGGTCCCATAGTGGAGCTTTTGTCACTGGCCTGGTGCCCAAGTCCAAAGTGGACATGGTAGATTTGTGGCACAAGGATTCCTCACGCCTACTCCAACCGATCCACGCACTGTAGCACTATAGGAATCCGTTATAATCACTGAACAGGCTTCACCATTCACCATGGCTATATAGTTTGAGTAAGGTTCTTCAGTTGATCGCTAAGCGAGTGGATTGTGACCATGATTAAGCCACATGTAGTAGTTAGAAAATACAAATCCACGTGCTGCGTGCAACTTTGTTTGTGCAACCGCTTGTCATGTCGTTTCAACTATCTGACAGTGCAGTCCATGGAGGCCAGTACAGTAAAGATTGTGATTGTGGTTTGGTCAAAGTCACTGAAAGAAAAGCAAACAGCCGACCACACTGCACCTAGCTGAAGCATTCAAGTCAGTTGTTCGTGCTACTTGTTGTACTTGCTACTCATAGCCCAAGTCTCTTTCATTCCAGCACTATAGCAACTTCCCTTCCCCTTCCGACTTTGTTCTGCCTTGTCACTTGAAAGGCAACATGAGGCACACCACAGCAGAGCACATTTGGGTAGACGAATCTACGGTAGATGCATGCACAGCACTTGCCACAGACAGCGGACAACAATGGCCGGCGATCCAGACTGGGAGCTCACGCGCTGGTGGCGAGAAGGTGTGATGAACAAAAGGATCCGACGAAGGACAATATGACAGATTATGACATGACAAAATGCCAAGAATGGACTGGGTGTCAAGGTTTTAAATTTTGCATTTCATTTGAATTTCTTGGCCTGTCTTGAGTTCAGAGGCCCCGGCTGCTTCGAACCGGAGCCGGATGAGTTTGCCCTGACTCCACGTAATGAACGGCAAGACCAAGCTGATGGATTTGTGGCTTGACAGGAAACTTCATTGGTCGTTGTTGAAGTTTGCTGTCTTTTTGCTTGGAGGACGGATTCAACACTTGTAACCACCTTGTGGCAGTAGATCCATGTGTTGCAAATGAGGAATCATGGAATCAATTGTGCAACAAAATTCACAGATAATAGATATTGAAACGATCTCGTTCCAGCTCCTCACCTAGTTCACATCCGATCATATTTCTGATCATATTTCTGTTCATATATGTTCATATTTGAGCATGCTGCTTGATCTGCTTGATCTGCTTGCCTTAGACATCCGCTCTCCGGGGCACTCGAGCACAGCATTGCGAGGCCATCGAGGCGGAGTTTGCGGACTGGCGGCCCAGCACGCCCAGCAGTAAAGGAGGTGCAGCGCAGCACGGCGCAGCACAGCGCAGCACAGCGCAGCACAGCGCAGCACGTCAAATGACTCAAATCCCATGCTTCATGCGCTTCACAGGTCTTCATTCAGATTCGTTCACAAGTTGAGCAGTTGAGCAAACAACATCAGTGACATATCACATCATATCACTTCACGCAAGGACAACTGAATATAAGATGATACAAGCTCAGAATTTCGCAAGTGATTCCTCTTCTGTCCCTTGTGATGTTTGATAATGTTGATCTATTCTGATCATTTTGCGAACATTTTTTCAATGATACCCTGTCCTTCTGATCTGCGGCCAGGAAAGGTCTACGACTTGGCTTCTGGAGAAGGAACTGAAGGGCGCAAGCTCTACCAGCTTGAGGAGGAAGAGAAGCTTTCATAATGAGTTGATATGCATCGCGCTTCATTTTGAGCGTGTCGTGCTGTTTTGTCAAAATAGCCAACATTATTCAATCAAATACTCCGAAAGCTGCTTGCCAGTGCTATGACCAAGGAATGCCTATCTTTCAGCCGTACAGCTCCTGAAAGATGTGGGTCCTGGCAGGGTAGAGGCAAAGAATCAGAGACATCTTGTCAGATGACCCTGCACATATTTCCCACCACAGCCATGTCTTGCATGTGGGAGGTAGTTTGCTCAATTTTGAGCTTTGCAAGGCAGAGGTGGTATGGAAGACTTGCGTACTACGTCATAGTCCCAGCTGGGTTGATAGGGCTTTGACAGGGTAAGCGCGGGGTGTGTTTGCAAATTGCTCAGAGCAGAATGCGCAGAGGTGTGCTTATTGTTGGCTTTGTTTTTTTTGGGCTATTTTCCTTGGCCGGATTCTGAGCGTTGTTGGCCATTGTTGGCTAGGTCCTGCACCAAACTGAGGTGAGAAACTCCGTTTGGCGCGGTCGGTGGTACGGACACCTCCACGCAACCCTCTCTCCCGGCAGGACAAGAGATCCTGCACCCGGAGATGTGCTTGGACAATCTTGGTACTGTCTTTGTATCTTCATATTCATATTCATATTTTTTGATCAATGTAAATTGGCGCCGAGCCCATCATTTGAACCCCCTCCCTGCAGAACTCAGATGATACGAACTCTTTGGCGGAAGAGGCCGAGGACACTGAAGTGTGTTTAGGCCTGAGAATTCGAAGCAATGGCAGCAGTGGCCCTAGTATTTGCATTGAATTTGCGTTGAATTTGTTGGAGCCCAGGTCCAGACAATTGGCCAGAGAAAAGCTTCCGACCATTGGCCTCCGACTTCGCATTCAACTTCGCAGAGCTGGACCTTGCAGAGCAAGAAATGAAGGCAGTCTCACGTCAGATGTTTCAAAACGAAGGTAGCTGAATATATAACCTCACCAAAGAGCCCTGCCATTAGCTTCCATTGAATACCTTCCAAATCAAAACTGACCTACTTTGGAGTGCCCACAACATCTTCGAATGGGGGAGCCTTTGTCTGTTCAACAGAATTTGGTAGTGAGAAATGGTCATCAAGATTGCACGCGCACACATCACGGTGCCATGTGCGAATGGATGTTGGAAGAACTAGCTTTGGTGAAAATACATGAGACAAACCCTAGGCGTACAAGGCTAGCATTTTTTTTGACTACTAAAGCGTGCAGATGCTGTCTTGGCACAAGGAGGCTCAACCCCCCTGCTCTGGCCCCAGGAGTAGCAGAACCTGCACTAGCAATTGCGTAAATTGGGGCACGTGAACATGTGGCATGTGGTTCCATCACACTTCACAGACTTTTGCCAGAGGCCGACGTCAGGAACCTATTGCTGGGGGTGTTCAGCAGCTGGCGCGAAATGATCCATCCAGATGTTCGGAAAGGGAACGGACTCAGTTGATGGCGACTTCATGGCAACGCTCTCCAGCTTGTCAAGGCTGCTCTCTAGCTGCTAGCTTATCAGGAAGTATACAGATTGTCAGACTGAAGAGGAGGCGGAAGTGAGGTGCCTCAATGAGCATGGTAATCCTATGGTAAGCGGTTCTTGTTTGCAATCTGGAACTTTCAGACTGAAAAGATTGCAAAGCAGCCATATGCGGCCTGGTTTGCTGGCTGAATTTGCAAAATTCGATGTGTTGACTCAGCCCGGTCAGCCACTTAGCGTTTTCCATCGGTGTCTTGGGACACTTGCAGCCAAAGTGCTTTGTGAGAGAGCCCAGTGCTTCCTTCAAAGATTCTCGGCACACACCTATGCTCTATCGAGGCAGCGATGTGAGAGATGAGCCAGTGTGAAAACTAACACATGCACATGCTACCCTTGACAAAGAAAATGGCACAAAAATATAGAAATCATTAGACATGTATAGAAATGTGGTGTTTGACTAGTAATAAGACCATCAATATCCTTCAAGCTTTCTCACTTCAGATTGCGTGTCACTTCGTGGCAGCGCATGTCTTTCCAGGGAGGCCTTGCAGATGCATCCCTGGGTGCCTGATGGTCCCTGCAGATAACTGCAACCTTTTGCTCTGAAAGTGCAGGAAGATGCCGAGGCAACTTCATATAGACACATCCAGCATCATCTAGCATCATTTAGGCTCTCTATCAGTCGATCCGATCCTGTCTATTTATGTCGATTTGTCTGGCTCCCTGCTCTCTTCTCTCTGTGCACATCTCTTTCCCTGCATTGAGTTGTTGTTTGCATGTGAATCTACACCCTGCACCCGCAAGATCTCAACACCTACTGTATCTCAATCTCAATACTCAATATATGTCTCACTATCCATTTGTCCGTAGGTGCATACATCCATGCACCTAGCTTGCTGACAAATCGCATGTTACATCTCGTTACTGAATGACATGTTTTGAGATGCAATACAACGGCAAGAATGAGGCGGTGTGATTTTCTCATGTCAACATTGACACTTTTCGCGAGCCTATGTTTGCCTTTGCCCACAATCAAGGTGACAAAAATAGCCTTTGCACATGCAGATGCAATTTCAAATGATTTCCAGCCTTTCTGGCAATTCTAGACTTCATTCTTATTCCATGTCAATGTGATTCAGATTCGTTTCCAGTGACCGAATACTGTACATGGTTCTGCAATGTTCTGCATGCGAAGGAGTCATGACACTGCCAAGAACTATTCACATCATGAATAGACCTATTGATTACAGTAGGCATTATATTGAGGCATTATGGTATACCCAGGACCGTCGGACTCAGACACTTTTTTTTGAGCACAACTCCCGGTCCTGTGAAGAAATATGTTTTTGAAGCGCACCTTCAGTCGGAGAGTGTCTCGTGAGTGTCCCATACTGTATCTCGGGAGGAATTTTGTAGATCGGCGTCAGCTTGCGCTAGCGCTAGTGGACACCATGTCCTAAAGCTTCGGTGCAAAAGCACCGCTCGGTAGTTTGAGGTGGATCTGTTTGGCAGCTCGGTGCCCCATCACTGCGTCAAGGTTTCATAGCCATTGAGAGGTGACCCCGGCTTTGAGCGCTGGGGATTCATCACCGCTTCCAAGACCCTTGCCCTGAAGAAAAATAAGTTCCAGCGCTGAACGTTCTGGTTGCGGAGTGCCAGGAGAGGTGTTTTTCTTCCTTTTTCTTCTTGTCATGTTTTGCTTCTTCCAGTTTCGGTACAAGTGGTGTGATGTGATGTCTAGGTGCTGTGTGTAAAATGACCCTCCACTTTGGATTGTCTCTTTTTAGCCTCCTGGCATCTGGCTGCTAAGGCTGGTCTTGGATTTCTTGGGCGACAAAGGTAGGACGGTAGGATGATGCGGCTGTCTTCTGCATCACCTTCATTCAAAGCCGATTGCGTCATGTTTTCCTTCCATGTCAATCAGGACTTCACTTTGATTGACATTCAAATTCAACGTCGATATTTTTTGCCAAAAAGGACGGTTGGCCAAGTGCAAGAGTCGGCTGTTGATTCCCAGGTCACCAGGGAATCTGCTACCTGAGAAGTTCGAAAACTGAGCAGGTCTCAGGTGTAGATATCGAATGCCGAGGGCTGAGGGAGGAAGTTGATGGAGCTGATGAGTGCGGTTGGCAAGAAGACAAAACAAATTATGTCGTTGCACAGTAGTACTCTAGGTATAGGTCATTTCACCCGTATCACTATGTGGCTCATGGCTCAAGAAATAGCGCTATTGCGGTTTACTGTATTTGTGGTGTATCCCGGCTTTAACCTAGTTTCTACAGGTTATCAGCCGTATCGCCAAAGGTGATTTGGTTGATTTCCTTTTGTCTCACACTTTTCGTTCATACCTCCTCGTTTCGCCATGTCCACTCCCCCAGCGCTTCCTGCCCCGGGCGGGAACGCCTCGGCTGCATTGGCTTTGGCGACAACGACACAACCGGAGGAAGTGGTGATCCACTCAGGCGCGGCTACAACTGAAGGGGATATGAGTTACCTGGATGAAGAGTTTGACCCATGCTGTCAAGATCCACGCAGGAATATGCCCGGTGTTTTGGATTCAAACATTGACATCAGTCAACTCAACACCATCAATTTTAATAGTGTTGATCAGCGTACCGCCCACGTGGCAGTGGTACAACAAGGTCTTGATCCAAACCTGGCGAACCAACTTATGGCTGCTCAGCAGCAGGCATTGCAGAGTGAGGCAACTGTACGTCACTCTGAGGTCATGGAACGTCAACGAATGGAGCTTGTGAGTGAAGCTCGAGATCAACTTGCAAGCATTGAACAACAAGCAGCCGAAGAGATTTCCAGGAAGAACCTTTTGTTGAACGAGCAAGCCGCCCAGGCGATGAGCGAGCAGAAATCTGCCCAACTGCAGGTCACTGCGCAGGATCATCGCATCAGGGAACTGAGTGCCGAACTGACCCATGTTGTCAACAGTGCAGGTGTCTTGACATCGTCTGCGGAGAAGTCCAATGCTGATCTGCAGGCAGCCCGTTCGGAACTTGCTGAGTACCGCACTCAGATTGATGCAATGAATCAACACGCTTTGAACATGCAGAAGCTGGCCGAGTCTCAAAAGAAGGATTTCGAGGCAGAGATTGAGAAGCTTCGGAAGGAGCAGAAAGAGCTCATTCGGAACCTAAAATCTCAACCTCTGGAGAGAACTCCTGGACTCATGATTCATTATGGGCCCGGAAAACCCGTTCCACAAGCCTCGAAACCCGCAAGTCCTATCATTGAGGAGTTAGCTTCGGGAAGCAAGAAGCCTCAGCATTCGTCTGATGCAGACGATGAGCACTGCTTGGCAGAACCTTCGAAGCCGCCAGGACTTCCTGGTGGTGGACCTCCAGGAGATGATGACGAGGACGAGGACTTCAACGACAAGAGAAGTCGCAAAGATAAGAAGGACAAGAAGAAGGATCGCAAGACCAGTCGTGGCAGATCAAGACGACGACATTGTAGAGATCCTTCGCCATCACCTTCTTCGTCTTCATCCCCTACCACGTCCAGTTCGGATTCTGAGAGTTCCTTTGCACGAAAGGTCAAAAGGGCCTTGGAGCGTTCTATAGGACTACTGATCATAAGGCCAAAGAGTCTGATAGGATCCTAGTTCCTAAGTTCCCTCAACCCGAAAATTATAGGAATTGGAGAATCCGAGTAAGGGATGCCATAATTGCGGCTTCAGCCAAACCCGACCTAGCTTTTCAGTGGGTGGAAGAAGTTTTCAGGACAGACCAGTCTGTTGATGCCTTGAAGGACTCAGGTAAATTCGTGACCCTTGACGCAAAGCTCATGTCTTCGCTCACCAACATCTGCGAAGGGGACTTTGCACGGCAACTTGACATCTTTAAGGAAGAACAAGCCAAGTCAGGGACACCAGCTAGAGGACGTCAAGCATTGCTCATGATTCATAAGCATTTTAGCACAAGTAGGAAACATGGTGCAGTGTACGACATTGAGGACCTCATGGCTGTTACCTTAGTCAATGATGATCTCAGAGGTTTCATCACCCGATGGGACGCTGTGATCGCTGGAATGACTTCCGAGCCTGACATGATGTGGAAGCAAGCATACTTTCACAACGCCATCAAGAATTTCAAGCCTCTCTCTCATGATCTGGCTGTGTATGATCGCACACCGGAGGGGGAACCCAACCGCTCTTATGATTTTCTCATGAAAGCTGCAAGGGACTACCTTGAGAGGAGACGTCTTGAGAAGATGCGCCAGGCTACTAAGAAGTCTGTTTCAGGCAAAAGAGACGCTACGCCAGCATCCACACGGCCGCCATCTGCGGGAAAGCCCACTGGCATTTGCTATGACTTCCAGGCTGGCAAGTGTACCAGGGGAAAGGATTGCCGGTATAAACATGAAAAGTCAGACAAAGGAAAAGGCGGAGGTAAGAAAGGCAAGTCCAGGTCCAAGTCAAGAGGCACTAGTCGGTCTTTGTCTCCAGGATCTAGGAACCAAGTTTGCAAGTTTTGGAAGGCAGGTAAGTGTCAGCGAGGTAATGACTGTGCTTTCCAACACCATCCAACACCCACCAAAGCCTGCAGCTGCATCTACAAAAGATGACAAGCGCGGAAAGAGCCAGAAAAAGAAGAAGAAGAACAAAAAGAAGGGCGATCGCTCTAGATCGTCAAGTCGAGGTTCCAATTCCTCGAAGGGCTCACAGAGTCTCAAGGACAAAGGGGGGAAACCATCTTCCTCTGGCTCAGCTGCAGTTTGCCTGATGCGCGCTCTGATGATGGTCGCAGTCGTCAACCCTTCGACCAGCACTCATCGCGTGCCGGAAGGCATCGCCTCTCCGCATTGTTTCAACCAGCATTTTGCCATGCCAGTTACACCTAATCGCACTGTTTCATTTGGGGGCAACGATGAAATCTTCGAAGTTCCCATTGAGCAAAATTGTAATTTGCATCCGTGCCAAGCCAAACAACGGACTTTCAATCCAGTTCGCATCACCAAGGACGATCCTACTCGTAAAGATACGATCGAAGCACGAGAAAGTGATGCAATACTTGCAGCACAGATGTTGCAATCAGCTGTCTTTCGGGAGTTGCATGGTAAGCTTTGCAAATGCAGCTTTGAATGTGACAGTGATATCGGCTGTCGCCACTGCATCGGTTCCGACTTGAATGCATTGCCAGGACACATGCCATCTCAGCAGCGAAATGCATCCGCCGAGATTGCATGGATTGCTGACACTGGTAGTGCACAGGACTTAGTCTGCAGCAAGATGATTCCCGATGACATTGTGTATCACTCTCATGAACCCCTTGAATTAATCACTGCAAATGGTTCCCAATCAGCTGACCAACAAGCTTCTGTTCATATTGATTGCATCGACAAAGAAGTTCATCCATATGTTCTTCCCGATACCCCGGCTGTAATATCGGTAGGGATGAGATGTATTCAAGATGGATGGGATTTTGTTTGGAAAAGCTTTAGTCGCCCATATTTCAAGAAGAAAGATGGAACGAAGATCAAACTCGAAGTCAAAGATTTTGTTCCTTATTTACCATCCGGAGATGGCCAGGTACCCGCTGCAGTAGGGATTCCGTTTTCGTGGAACTCCGCTGCCGGGAACGGCAAGCCTATCATCTCACCTGTTCGAAGATCTCGCATGTCGGCTGTCGGCACTGAGTCCGAGGACGAAGTCGAAGAGGTCGAAGAACCTTATGAGGCTTCCATCGCAGATGACGATGAAGTTCATGGACGTGGTGACGATAGTCTCGAGGAGTTCTTTCCTGAACTAGCACCAGGACCTCCAGCGGCCATGACGCCCGACGTTGTTGAAGGTTCGGAAGATGAAGCCGAAGCTCCCGGAGAACCGGTAGACGGTCGACTTCAATTGCCTGAACCTCAACCAATCGGTCGTGGTGAAGCTGCACTTCGAGAAGAGGCCAGGACCCTTAGGCACATGATGACACACACCCCAAAGAACCCTTTTTGCGAAACATGCAAATGTGCAAAGATGTACAAACCTACTAAACGTAGCAAAGGGGAGTCTTTGACCGTGGAATCCAACTAGTTTGGGGACCACATCACTGGGGATCATCTTGTGACTAGGGATGCCAACGAACAATCAATTGATGGTGACAGGGTTGCTATGGTCATGAAAGATGTCGCAACAAATTTCCGTTGGATTTATCCTTCAGCAAGAAGTTTTCATTGCACCTGGTGAAGAAGTCGGAGTGTTTTATTCCGATGCAGCACCATCCATCAAGCTCGCTTGCCGGGAAGTTGGGTGGAGACAAAACACTAGTGTTGCTTATGTCTCCAAGTCGAACGCAGTCGCCGAGAGGAATCTCAGGTCCGTACTTGAAGGGACTAGAGTAAACCTTGAACAGGCAGGGCTTCACCATTCTTATTGGAGTTATGCTGCACGACATTGGTGCATGGCACACAACATCCAGGACCACCCTGAAATCTTATCTCCGTGGGAGCTTCGTTTTGGGGAAAAGTTCAAGGGACCCAACATTCCTTTTGGGGCTCGCATTGACTATTGGACTGGACCAAAACTTAAACCGAAGAAAGATTTGCGTTTTGACCCAACTTCAAATCCAGGTGTCTTTTTGGGATATGCCATGCAACCAGGTTTCGTTTGGAGAAATGAATTTCTTGTAGCATCATTGAAGGATCTCATGAAAAGGAATTCAACGAATCAGTCCAAGTCGTTCGTGTCAACCAACTCACCGCACCTGATGGACCATTCATTTATCCTTTGAAAGGTAGATACAAGGCCATTAGGGAAGGTTTATATGAATCTCTTAGCCTTGATGCTCCACCAGATCCAAAGAAGATGGACGCTCAAACAATTGAAGACTTGGTTGCCCCAAGGAAAGCTGTTGAGCCAGGACCGGTGGAGGGCGAAGAGGAGTTTGAACAGTTGATGCGTGAAGCTGGACTCGAATCTGATGACATCGAAGTTATTGACCCCAAAACTGGCAAATCAGAATTTATCTCAAAGGATGACCCTTCATACTACGATGCTAGTGGTTTTAAGGGAAGGCGATATAAAGGTTCCTCCAAACCAAAGGACATTCCAACATTTCTTTGGCGGGGGGCCTCCAAAGCGGCTAGAGAAAGGGCCAAACGTGAAGCCTTGTTGCCAGAGGCAGCTGAACCGCATGATGCTGCAATTGCCAAAGAACGTAAGTATAACAGGGTCATAGATCGTTTTGCCACTTCAGCTGTCAAAGAACCCAAGAGTGACGAACCATCAGATGATTTCATTCCCGCAATGCCAGTCACCTATAATCCGGGGGGCTCGCATGGTGGAAACCATTGCCATCGAGACAAGCTCAAGGATCAATCAGAGCTCATGTGCTTTCATTTTTCCAATGCACTCGTGGCAAGACCTGTTGGACAGAAGGAGATCAACAATACTCCTGCTGCTCAAGCTGCACTCGATAAGGAATGGAATAACCTTACTAGTAAGGGTGCATGGGATTACTCCACTGTTAGGGAATGGGATGATGTTTCAAGGGAAGCCATAAAGAACAAGACCAAAGTTCATGTAGGCAAAATCTTCGAGATTTGTGTCGAAAAGGGAAGTGAGCTCCCGCAGGGTGACCCCATGCGCAAGTTTAAGGGTCGCACCGTTTTTCAAGGAAACAACGTCAAGGACGAAGCGGCGGATGTTGCTTTGTTCGCGGAGCTCGGAAGTTCTCCGGCCAACATGGAGGCAGGAAAAGCATTGGACGCTTATGGCTCCATGCCGGGGAACCGGACATCACAAGGTGATGGTAAGCAGGCTTACACCCAAGCATTGATGCAAGGTATTTTAACCTGGATTAGACTACCTAGGAACAGATGGCCGAAAGAATGGATTGGGGTTTACAAGGATCCGGTTGTTCTTCTTATTTTGGCATTGTATGGTCACCCTGATTCGGGGGGTCTATGGCAACGTCATTGTGAGAAAGCTTTGTACGCAGTCGGATTCCATCCATTGTACCCTGAATGCTGGCCGTCAATGTTTTGGCATCCTCAGTTAAAGTTACTACTTGGTGTTTATGTTGACGACTTCAAGATGTCAGGACCTTCCAAGAACATTGATGAAGGGTGGAAGCTGATTTCTTCTCAGATCGACATGGATACTCCAGAAGATGCCGGCAGATATCTTGGATGTGAACATGTGTTCAAACACAACGTCAAACTAGATGTTAGTGCCCATCCGTTTGCTCATGTCTTCGATGCCAGCATCCCAGATCCTTCTAGTAAGCCAGCCAGTCCGGCCCGCCGAACAAAGGACTACTGGGAGCACATGCCAGAGCTTGGAGTTTGTATTCATCATCACCTGCAACCTCGTAAGAAGTTCCAGGACAAGCCGAAGGACGATACGTCTTTCCGGGCGGGAACGCGCCGGCTAACCGTGTGCGAACCTTGTCAAACCCAAGATGAACCCAAAGAATATGTTCATGATATGGAATCTCAAAACCCAACTGGACTTCCATTTTGGTGGACGGGATCAACCTACTTCGTGGACAAATCAATCCAAGAACCCTCAAAAGTTTTGGCAGCTGCTAAGAAGATAAGAGACAAATCGGGAGCAAAGAAAGCGGCTAGGGCACAAGGATTTACTTTTCTTGATGAACTTGAGCAACAAAAATCCAAGTGCATGACAAAGAATGTCAACACAGTCGAATGACATGCGACAATTCTTACAACAATGTATTGACCGCTACGTTGAACTAGCAGGACCAAATGTGAAGTTCAAGAAAGTTTCAACTCCTTTCCCAGATGACAAAATTGCACGTCCAATCATGGACGAAGCAGAAGCTCGGGGGGAACTCCAGCCGATAGCATCACGTGTGTTGATGAAAGTGTTGTTCGCAGCACGGATGGCTAGGTTTGATCTTCTCCGTGCTACTCAGGGATTAGCAAGTAGGGTTACAAAGTGGTCACCCGATTGCGACAAAAGTCTTCATCGATTAATGTGTTACATACACACAACCCTTGATCGTACAATGGTTGGTTTCGTTGGGGATCCACCTGAGGCTTGCAAAACATGGTTATTTGCAGATTCAGATCATGCTGGGGAACATGACAACCGTTCAACAAGTGGTTGCCTCCTTGCGCTAGTAGGACCAAACACGTTTTATCCACTCACAGCTTTTTCAAAGAAGCAGACTTCGACGGCTATGTCATCGACAGAGGCTGAAGTCACGGCGGCGAACCTTGCTTTACATGCTGTTGGCTTACCTTCCTCCTGCCTGTGGTCAGTCATACGTCACGCGGGGGGAGATAGCACTCAACAAAGGCCGTCCCGCAGAGTGGAAACTCGTGCCAAAAACCCCAAAGATGATTATTGGGAGCACATTCCATTCACCAACCAAGTTACCAGAGTTCATGTCAAACCCCGGAATAAACTGTATAACCCAATTGATTCGGATTGTCCAGTGAACCTTCAGGGATTGGCAAGGCAAAGGTACACCATCATGAAAACCAAAACTGGTGATGTTGAATTTGATTTGACATGGGACTGGACGACTCCTGATGCTGATATTGTCAATGATTTTGAGTGGACCGGGAAAACTATCTTTAGAATTCCTGGACCGAATGAAGTTGACTACGGGGTTGAGTCACGGGAGATCAGATCAGCTTTAACTGATTTTAAGTATATTGGATCTGAAAAGCGGGGGGATGAAAGTGTGTACATGGCAGGACCCGGTAGTCTTGAGGTCATTTTCCTTGAGGACAACCAAGCAACCATTCGAATCCTTGAGAGTGGTAGGTCACCGTCATTTAGGCATACTGACAAAACCCAAAGATTGAACTTGTCATGGTTGTCTGAACAGTTCAAACGAAAACATTTCAGACTTGTCTATGTTGGTTCACCGCTTCAAGCGGCAGACATCCTCACCAAGCCTTTTACCAACTCCGAGAAGTGGGAATCAGCTCTGCGATTGATGGGTATTTCATCACAGCCCTTTCTGCGGAAGGAGCAACAGAAGATGAAAGCCTGCGCAGGGGAACCTGCACCTTCAACAGTGTCGGGATCTCAGCAACGCGCAGGGGAACCTGCTTGCCCTTCAGTGGCGTCTCATAGCAGGGTACTTATTGAATTTTGTTGTGGACCTGATTCAAAGCTTGGTGATCGGTCAAGGAAGCATTCAAAAGAGTGTTATGTCATCAGGTGCACAGAAGAGAGAGATGTTACATCTAGATCGATCGAAAGTTCAGTTGCTCAACCTTGTCCCGTTTTGATTTGGATCAGCATTCCTTGCGCTGGTGGCACAACATGGTCATATGTGAACTTGCGACATGAATCAGCCAAACTCAAAGTTGAATATCATCGACATGTTTTTGAAAAGATATGGTCATCAATGGTCGATTTTATTAACCTTATTCGTCATTTGAGTCCAAAGATTGCGATTGAATGGCCAGCCCATTGCATTTATTGGAAGTTTGACCGGGTTGAGAAGTTTTGTGCAAAACATCAACTCATCAGAGTCACGTTTGATGGATGCATGGTTGGTATTGTCAACAGAGAAGGTGAACCTATTAAGAAACCATGGGCTATTCAAACTGATTGTGATTCGATTGTCACTGCTTTTGATGGATTGTCATGTGATGGTAGTCATAACCACGTTCAAGGAAGAGGTCATGACTTGAAAGAAACTGAATCATATTCATATCAGATGACGGACCTGATCCATCGAGCTTTCATCGCAGCGAACAGCTCAAAACTCGAACTGAAGACATCTATTGCACTCTGCGCTGCTTCGCTCACAACTTCATCCTCTACAATGGCCTACTACCGACGATTTCCAGAAGGCGAGGTCGAAGAGGCAGACTACTCCGCTGCTGCGGAAGCTGCTGGAATTCGACCCGGGGAACCGGAGTCCACTGCGGAAGATGTGACTTTGGGGCCTAACGGAAAGGCGTGGTTTGCGTTGACTGGGAGCATTTTTGGCTCTGTCACGCAGTGTCGTGTCGTGAACGAAGCCGATGTCATTTCGGATTTGACTTCACTCATGGGTCAGACTGATCATTCGCTTTTGGCAAAGGGCTATCTTCGTGACGTGAGCCCGGAAGACGCGAAGCTCCTCGACGGCGTTTCCAGCTTCTCACTCAGAGGCATGGTTTGCCCAGGGGAACCTGAGGCCAATTTCATCTTTGCCGGAGATTCTTCGATGGCACTTGTGGACATGGTCGACGGGTACGCTTCTACGCGTAGGAACATCGGCGAGTACATCAAGGAGAAGCCGGACCTCCTCCCACCAGGCCGCAGAACGGTCTGGCACGATCTCAAATGGGGTCGTGGGCTGCCTGACATCATCAAGGGCGTCGAGCACTCTCTTGAATGTTTGCAGCGGAGGGGAACCTCTCGCCCAGCTGTCATTGTCATCTCTTACGCTGGCAACGATATTTTTGGGAACTACGGCTTCCTCCACTGTGATTGGCTCGACAAGGAGATGGCGTGTTACTCACAGAAGCGCCGAGATGCAGCAAACGATCTCATGGAGGAAAGGGTCAATACCCATTTCTCCGCTCTGAACGACCTCGTGAAGCTGACAACTCGCGCCGACGTTGGGAACATCGTCCTTGTCATGCCCTGGTACGGCCGAGGGTACGGGTTGCACCCCGACTTTGACCGTCAAATGATTCGAGAAGCCGAGGCATTGAGGAAACGCGGACTCTGCGTCCTCGATGCCACGTCGCTTATCAAGTGTACAACACGATACGACGGCCAGCACATGGAGAATTCGGAACACAACCGCCTCCAGTGCATTCGGTTCTACTCCGAGGCAGGCGCTCTTGGTTATCATCTCTTTCGACTTCGGTCGTGCAAGCCATTGATCGAGATGGCTGAGGTGAAGATGTACTCGAGCTTGATCGGTGTTGTTCACTTGTTTGAAACCGGCCTCTGTTTTGCAAAACCCTTGTTTCAAACCTTCTGGTTTTGAATGTTTTCTCCTGTTGGGTTTTGCTAGGGTGATCCGGTTTTATGGATGCCATTTTGGGTCAAGTTGTGGTGTGTGGTAGACCGCGGTTCTACGTTAGTTTTCCTTTTTGCCATGGATGGGACAGGTATTTTTGTTACTGTGTTTTTGGCAGTTTTCAAACCTGTTTTTGCATCTCTGGTTTCAATTGGAAGACAGCCTTCACACAACTGGTGATTCTGGTGGCATGGATTCAACTGATGTGCCTGTTTGCGTTGTCAAGCGTTTTCGGAAGCATGCACCAGCTGCACCACATACACCACCGGTTTCTGCTGCTGACATTGATTCGACTGCAGGATCGTTTGAGCTTGTCACAGGTGATTCATGTTTTTCAGCTGCGTCTCCTGGGCTTTGCCGTGACCTCGATGCTGTGAGTCAAATATCACCGATTGATTTATTTGGTGCGGAATCAGTTGCAGATGATAATTTTCAACCACGTTGGACACATCTGGGTGGTTACGATTTCAACTACCAACCTGGAGGATCGACTGACCCTTTTGCTACAGCGAGCCGTAGGTCCAGCTGTTTTGGGGCATCAGGTGCATCACCGTGGCTGCAACCTCAGAGGACTCCAAGGAAGTTCGCATCCCCAGAGTTTGATTGTCTTGCAACATCATGGAAGCCCCCAAAGCCGGTTTTGAAATCCAGGGTTTCATTGCAACCAGCTGTTGTGCCATTTCCTCATCGCAGAGAACCAGCTATGCCGACTGTGTCAACTTCTAGGTTGATGTGTGCAGACATGCCAGTTGTTCGCACTCCCCTTTCTGACCGGAGTCAGCAGGGACCATCGCAATCCATGCAACAGGCGTGGTCGGCGGCTAAGAGTGCCCTGGATCAACAATGGTTGGATGTGTTGCTTGCTATGGGTTCTTGCAGTGGGCTTGTCACTGCAACTGAGAGCTCTCGACATGTTGTGGACCACAGATTGCGGGTGATTTCCAAATTTGCTCCATCGACCCTGCAGTCTTACTTTCGTATATGGCAGCGATGGCAAGATTTTGCAAAGGAGTTAGGGGCTTGTCCTTTTCAACCTGATCATGTCTTTTTGGCCGATTTTCTTGCTGAACATGCCCATGGCCCATTAGGAGTGGCTACAGCGTATCACAAAGGCTTGTCATGGGTTGCACGTCATGCCCAGCTTCCAGATCTGTTCCAGGCCCTGCAGTCTTCAGTTTGTAAGGCATACTTGCAGAGCTCAGTGATTTCCGAGAAGCGCGAGTCAGCTCCTCTGCCATTGTCCTTTGTGGTTTATCTTGAAAAGATGATTTTGGCCAAAGATGCATCGAATTGTGACATATTGCAACTGGGTGCACTGCTTTTCTTGATTTGGAGTAGCTTGCGGTGGTCTGATGCACTTTGGGTGGACCCCAGATCTATCTCGATTCAACAGCATGCTCTTTTTGCGATGTCGTCGCATACCAAGACGACAAACAGAGGCATGCCGATCGCATGCTATGCATTTGGACTATTGGGTCAACATGGGAATGCCTCGTGGGCCCAAACTTGGTTGAACGTGATCCAGCAGGCGATCCATGATACACAACATTTATACCCGGCATTTCCTGTTGACTTCTTGCTGACTGAGGTGGGCACGGATTTGAATCGGCCCCTTTTTCTCAGGCCTATGCCAAGGGATCGAGGCTTGCAGCTCTTGCGTTACTGGTTGTGCAAATGTCATGAAGCTCACGGTGTGGTGGCTAAGCCTGAGGATTTTCATCTTTTGGGGACGCATTCATGTAAGACAACATTGCAATGCTGGTCTCAACAACTGCAACTGTCTTTGGAACAGCGTCAATTGCAAGGTCATCATAGATCTGCTGTGAATGGTTCGGTCGCCTTGTACAGCAGGAATGATACATTGCCAGCCCTCATGCTACAATGCACAGTTGCACAACGAATTGCAGAGGGGTTCAGACCTCTTCGACCCATGTTGAGGGGTGGCTCGCCGTCCCTGCCGGATTTCTCAATACAGCTCCCATCTTGGAAGCCACTTGCATTCCAGGTTGAACCCAAGTCAGATGCGCAGGATTCAGTGCCTGCACCACCTCTCGAACCAGTGGAGCCAGAAGCCCCTCAGGATGATGATGGGTCAGAGGCATCGGAAGCTTCAGCGGTCAGTGAAGTCATGGATGAGCCATCCGCACTTGCTCCTGAGGAGTTGATTTTTCTGGTGAACCCAGTCACGAAGGTTGCCCATTTGGCGATACAATGCTCCAGTTCGGATCGAGCCATGTGTTATGAGGATTCCAATTTACAGCCATATCGTACTGGCTGTGGTGCCCGTCCCAATGCAATCTCCGGTGATTTGCAATTCACCCATTGCTTGCCTGAAGGTGCCAGATTTTGTTTGCGTCGAGCCTGTGCCAGGATCATGTCACAGGTGATTTGAGCGATCCAAAAACGGTTGCTGCTTGCGTGATTTGCGCTGACAAAACTTGTGGATTGTGCATGTTTCTGACAATCACACCAATTTTGTTTGGCAGTGACATCTTGTATGGTGTTGTGCTGTCACCGCTGTGACGTTGTTTACATTGATCACTGCACTCGGTTAGGTTCAACTATGGACTACTTGAACCTATCGCGTTTGTTTTTTCAGTTTTGCTTTTGCACGTCTCACATGCAGGGGTGTACATGTGTTCCTATTTTGGCCCTAGGTCCTGTTTCGGGGGCGTGTGACCGCTGTCAATCCATGTTTCACGGTCCTCATGTCAAATGTTGGAACTCCATAACATCGACATAATTTTTGTGACCATCCCCTTTTATTTGTCTCACTTTCGACATTTTAACTGGGAGCCCGCATTGCGATGCCCGCTGGATCAGCTATGGCGGCGAATTCCCATACTGTGGGTATGATCACCCAGACGGTGGCCCTTCTCCTGGCATGGATCGCTCCCAAGGGTGAAGCTGCCATGCACCGTTGTGAGAGTGCCAAGGAAGCGCTGAATCGTGGGTGTCAGCTTTTATCGGTCCATGGGTCATGGTCGTGGCTTCCAAAAAAGGCTTGGCCAGGACGTCCATTGCCCTCCAGTCCGAATTGGCCAACATTGAGAATATCAATTACCGTTCGTGGGATTACCACAGGCCATCACGATCGGTTTTAGATAGCATCACAGGCCTCTCGGTGGAGACTGCTGCCCTTTGGCGATCGGAGTTGGGTGCCGCTGCAACCCTTCTGGATGATTTTGCCGTGGAATTGGCAGCTCAAGGACACCATCCGGTTTGGGAAACGGTCCGTCATGCAGCTGATGGTACCAGGGACCTTCATGACCTCGTGGGCCTGCACATAGCACGGTTTTCATCGACGTCAGAGCCGTAGTGTTCGTTTTTTGATTTCCTGAGCGGCATAGCCCCATTGGCTGAAGTCTCAGTGAATTTTTTGTTTCCTGTACAATTCATGATTTCAGTGAGCCATCCTGATGCAAAAGTTTGGGCCCGCTGGCTTTATCTTCGGTCGCTGAACCGTTGTGAAAACTTGACATGGCATAGTTGGACACCGCTGTATTCACCTTGTCATGTGATGTTCATGGGCATTTGTTTTCACATGTTCAATTGGCCTTTTGCCAACCGCGGTTGCATAGGGCTGTATCTCCTTGCATTGCATCATGTCTGGCTCTTAGCGCAGATTGCACGAATTTTGACATTACCAACATTTCCTGGCATCCAGGTTTATTTGAGTTAATTGTCCATGACAACATTGCATATTGCGAGTTCATTTACAGTTGCATTCGGTGTCAATTTTACCTTGCTCACTTGCGGCGATGGCACAATTGGCCTTGGATGACCCTGCATCTCTGAAGAAACTGTTGTCGGATTGTTCAGTTCCCGCTCCAGTGGTGGCCAATTTGGATGTTTTGGGTTACAAATCAGTAGCACTTTTGGGCTTTGCTGTTCCTAGTGATGGTCAAGTGGATGACTTGGTTGAGAAGTTGTTTCCTCGCGATCTTGGTGAGCAGGTTGACCTTCTTTCACCTGGCGCTGCTAGTTTGAGGAGGGTTATTCGACATTGCTTTGATGCCTGCCAGGCCAAAGGCGGCATGCCTACTGAAACTCAGGTTGCGGTTCCTGTCAAACCCAAGCTGTCATTGGCTGAGTACAAGGAGCTGAAGCTGAAATTTGCTGATCATTTTCCTGGTGAGTTGTTGACGCCTGAGTCTACGCCGAGTTTCATGTTTGTTGCTGCTTTGAAAGATCAATTTGAAACTGGCACATGGAATTGGACCCCTTGGAGACATCGCATCTCTGAGCAGGCTGAAACTCTTTTTCAGGAAAACAGGAAACCGAGATCTGACCATCAGTTGCTCCAAAGGATGCTGAACCAGCAGGACTTGATGGACTTCCCTGAGGCTAGTGTGCCAGCTGGGGGCCCGGTGGAACCGGTGTTGCTGCGTTTTCAAACCTTGTTGGCTAATGCTTTGGCGATGTTGCAGTTGGTCCACTTGATTGTCATTAAGAAATTTCACTACAAGTTCAACGAGCTTGCACTTGCAACACCTGTGGATTCATCATTGCGATCACCGAATTTGCAAGAGGTCTTGGCTGCTGACAAGTCAGTATGGATGGCTGTCACCCATGCGATGCGTGAAAACTCTTGGTCATTGAGTGACACCTTGAGTGAGATTGCACACTGTAGGCAAGATATGCAGACGGTCCTTCAACCTCGACCTCGTGCAAACTCCAACCCGGTGACTCCAAAGAAAGCTGAACCTAAAGGGGCGCCCAAAAAGACTTCCACTCCTCCACCCATTCGGAAGGACAACCAGCTCAAGGACTGGAATGACAGTTGGGTGCGCAAGCACAATGGGAAGGGTATTTGCATGCGATGGAATGTTTCCAAATGTGGCAGCGGTGATACATGCAGATTTTTGCATGTGTGCCCTATTCCTAAGGCGGACGGATCAGCATGTGCGCAAAAGCACCCTGCCAAAGCTCACAAGAGCGCTCCCCACTGACAGCCTGTCATGCCGACAGTTGCAACCGATGTTTTGGAGCCCCCTCCAGGTGATTTTTCTCCGCCTAATTTTCCTGCGGAATCAGCCTCCTCGGCGACGGTTGCAAGTCATGCGAAGCCACGTTTTGCATATTTTTTGGATATTTTCTCTGGTGCGTCCTCTCCGGTCTCAGTGGCGGTGAGGGCCTTGCATGCGGACTCCATTGAACCAGTGGACTTAATTTTTGGTCAACATTGCGATCTCCTTGATGATGGTGTTTTTCATAATGTTTTGGATCTTGCGGCATCTGGCTTGGTAGGTGCTGCACTTGCTGCGCCTTACTGCTCGAAGCATTCCATGGCGACATTGAGACCCAATGGACCTCCACCGGTCCGTACTCCTGAAGCACTGGATGGCTTGGACACCAACACGGCCCTGCAGGACCTACAGGTGCAAGAGTCCGCTGCGGTCCACGACCGTGCTCGCCACATTCTGACTCTGGTGGCTGCCAAAGGCGGTATTGTGGTTCTTGAGAACCCACTGACCAGCATGACTTGGCTGGATGGTCTCATGAGTGCTTGGGTTCGGGCGACTGCGCCCTATTTGGCTGCAGCTGCTGCTTGCCGGTTTGGCACGGATTGGCAAAAGGCTTGGCTTTTCTGCTCGAATCGCCCTGACATTTTGGCCTTGGGGTTGGGCTGTGTTCATCCACCCAAATCTCATTTGAACTTTGCAGGGCTGAGACTTCCAGATGGAACTTTCTACAGTCGCCTGACAGCATGTTATCCGCAGCTCCTAGCAGATGCCCTGGCCGATATATTTGTGCGGTTTTTGACAACGCATGCCACCAAATTGACACTTTCCTCGTGGGCCTCATCCTTGTCATCCACATTTCAGGTTCAAACACTGGCTCAGCGGGTGGAGGATGGTGGTGGCCTGATTAGCACTGCAGTCTGGCATCACCCTCGGGCTCCAGACACTTTGGGTGGCCTGCGCAAACTATGGACTAAGCGATTTCTCCATACAGGGCTGCACAAACAGATTCTTGCACATTTTTCAACTGGATCCAAAGCGCCACCTCTTTCTGGTGACCAGCTTCAACCTTTCCTTGAAGATGTGCGGGATTTTTTCAAGTTGTCGGATCAGGCATGGGATTCTGCCTTGACAGTGGCACCGGGCCAACCCTTTCGGCTCGGACTTTGGAAACTCATACTGCAGGCCATTGAGGATCCGGATGCAGACTTCATCCATCAATTACAAGATGGCGTGCGTTTGGGTGTGCACAATGTCATCCAACCGTCTCCCTTGTGGCCCCTGCATCAATCAACAGTAGCTGATGACCAAGACTTGGTGCAGGTGAATCATCCTGGCAAAGCGCCTTGGATCACCCTGATATTGTATGGCAGTTGCTGCAGGAGGAGATAGACTCTGGTTTCATTGAACGTGTTCCAGGTGGGCTTGCTCAATTACAACGAGATCATCAACACACTGCAGTGGGTAAGCTTGGTTTGGTATCTGCAGAAAACAGGCCACCCAGGCTTGTGGTGGACTCCACAGTGTCAGGGGTCACCCAAAATACGTCGATCCCCAATCGTATGTTGTTACCCAGGATCTCAGATGTATTGCAGGCGGCTCCACTTGAACCTTCGTCTCTGGAGCTTGTGGCATTCACACTGGATGTCTCTATGGCTCATCGGCGTATCAAAATTGCGCCTGAAGATCAGGGCCTCCTTTGCTTTTGGTATCAAGACACTCTTTTCAAGAGTACGACACTGAATTTTGGAGCCCGTGCGAGTGGTTACTTTTGGTCCCGGGTGGCTGGCTTGATGGTGAGAACTTTTCACAGGATCTTGCATATTCGTCATGCGCTGTTTCAATATGTTGATGATCTTCTCATCCTTTTGGAAGCGGCTACCTCACCATTTTGGGTTGGTATCCTTTCAGTTACATGCTTGATTTTGGGTATTCCTATGTCTTGGCACAAGACTGCCTACGGCCCTTCTGTGACATGGATTGGATGGAGTATCAATGTCAAGCGGTGGGTGGTATCCATCACCCCTGACAAGCGTGCCAAGATCCTTGAACAGATTGATTCCTTACTGAGATCATCTCGCTGTGATCTGAAGACTTTGGAGTCCCTCACCGGGCGATTGCTTTGGGTCTCATCCCTCTGGGAAACCTTGCGACCTTTATTGGGCCCATTGTACCAGGCCATGATGACGGTACCTTTAACTTTGGTTTCAATTTCAATTGAGGAGTGGCCTCTTCTTCTTGATGCTTTGCAGGATGACCTAACACTCTCCAAAAGTTTGCATCACCCGTCCTTGCGTAAGAATGTGAAGGTGGTGCGTGCAGCGAATTTCACACTCCGTGACATTGGCCATGCCAGATCATTGCACTTCAAATCGAGACGTATTTGGTTAGGTATCAGTATACCGGGTTCCAGCAAGCGAAAACTTTTGCAGGAAACCCATGAATCCCTTCAAGCCTGGAAGGATGTTCTTGTGGGCACACCGTTTCTGCACAACATGATCCCACCGACATACCTTCCTCTCCAAGCATCTGCAGATGCATGCGCTACTCAAGGAGAAGCTGGCTTAGGTGGCATCCTTCGACTGAATGGAGAAGTTGCCGCATGGTTTGCCTTCACGAAAGAGGTTTTTCCTTGGATCTCTGACTCCATGCAGAAGCACATCAATGTTTGGGAATTACTGGGCCAATTTGCTTTGGCGTTTTGTTTGGATCGTGCGTTGAAGGGTCGTTGTACCCCCATATCTGTTACGTTTGCTTGTGACAACACATCGGCAGAAGCTGCTCACCTGAAAGCCTTATCTACGGCTTCGGGCATGTGCCATGTTTTAGCAGCTTTCTTCAGATTTCAACGCATTCACAACCTGGATGTTTCGATCCAACATATTCCTGGCATGTGGAACGATGAAGCAGATGCCCTGAGTCGTGGTAAGCACCTACCACATTGCACTCCAGAACTGCGGGTTGATGTCCCATGGACCTGGCTGTGCTCATCTCTTCCAGAGCATTCACCATCAAACGCCAAATTTCCGCACACTTTGTTGACCCGCTGAGTCCAAAAAAGTGGCGAATCATGTCTTTTGCACATCGATGTCCATTTTGGGGGTTTTGATCCTTTCGGTCGATGTTCTCGATTCTATTTGGGCTCCCAAAACCCCCTATGTTTCTGGTTTGTGAATTCCCGCCTGGTGTTCACGAACTGTTCGGTTTAATTTTGTACTGCTGTGCATTTGACATTCATTTAGTCCGTCGACTAAACTTCGCCACGCGTAAAAAGAGTTTGGCTGTTTTTGTGAATGCGTCTTTTGAATTTCAGCTGGAATAGTTTCGATTTTATGGGGTTTTTATTTTCTAGGGTTTCTAGATTTTATCTCTCTACGTCACCCACAACTTGAGCAACGGAAGGCTAACTAGTGAACTGTACTCGAGCTTGATCGGTGTTGTTCACTTGTTTGAAACCGGCCTCTGTTTTGCAAAACCCTTGTTTCAAACCTTCTGGTTTTGAATGTTTTCTCCTGTTGGGTTTTGCTAGGGTGATCCGGTTTTATGGATGCCATTTTGGGTCAAGTTGTGGTGTGTGGTAGACCGCGGTTCTACGTTAGTTTTCCTTTTCCCACCACCGTCCCCTTGTCAGCCTCCTGCTTTGGATACCGGCTTGTATCCTGTGGCTGCTTGGTTGCTCCCCGCTGGGTTGCTGTTGGTTCTTGAGCTCCCTGAGTGCTCTCGTTTGTCTTCCTGGGGTTTTGGTTGCTTGGGCTCCCAAAACCCCCTATGTTTCTGGTTTGTGAATTCCCGCCTGGTGTTCACGAACTGTTCGGTTTAATTTTGTACTGCTGTGCATTTGACATTCATTTAGTCCGTCGACTAAACTTCGCCACGCGTAAAAAGAGTTTGGCTGTTTTTGTGAATGCGTCTTTTGAATTTCAGCTGGAATAGTTTCGGTTTTATGGGGTTTTTATTTTCTAGGGTTTCTAGATTTTATCTCTCTACGTCACCCACAACTTGAGCAACGGAAGGCTAACTAGTGAACAGCGCCGCGAGGAATCGTTGGCCAACCCGCTTCCAGAAAACAACCCGGAGTGGGAAGAGATGGAGGAAGTGTTGGTCTCCATGGACGTGGACGGTTGGGAAATCTATGTGAAGGAGACTCGACCCAAGGGGCAACGACTTCCCAATGAAGTTGATCCTGAACGTGCACAGATCCAGCAGGCTCCTACGGTGCAGGATGATGCCACTGCGGCCTCATCGAACTGGCAGGTTTTGGAGTCCGTGGATGCTGCACTGCCGGGGGAACCCGAGCACTTTGAACCACATGAGGTCAAAGAGCCGGAGATGGATGGTGAGCTCATCGACGCCATCCTCAAGCCCTTTTTGGATCGATTGCCTGGTGTTTCCGACGAGCGCGACATTGACGAGCCGGATGCCGACGAGGAGATTGTCTTCAGGGACCCCATTGTCGGCGGCTCAGCCTCAATGTTTAGCCAGCGGAAGCTGCGCTCCCATCTGATGAACAAGATCCATGCTGTGGACTTCAGATTGGATGGTTCTGGCGTGGTGAACATCTTGGATACCGACGTCACACGTGATCCTGCCAAGCTTGAACTTCGGCAGGAGTCCATGCAGCAAACCGAAGACGGGGCCGTCATCATTCGTCGCTTCGATTTGACGGATGAGGAGAAGCACCGTCAGATGGAACGTTAGATCTTTGAGGAGCCCAAGTCCGCCGAGGAAAAGCTTCGCGCGGGTGACCCTGCTGCCTCTCTCCAGATTGTGTCGAAGGCCAAGTCGAAGGCGGCTTCCTCATCGGAAGCGGCATCGTCGTCGAGCGGCATTGCACAAGTGATTGGGGACACGGTTAGCCAATTCATCAAACCAAAGATGAAGGATCAGGCCACCATGATTCAGTTCAAGCCTGCTCCTCGGCTCCCCAAGGTCTCAACGGCGACGGGAACGTCTCCCATGGCGTCCCCAAAGCCAAGTCCGCCACCAACTCCGAAGAGTGCAACTGGATCCCCCAAGCCGGAGCCACCTGCACTCCCAGCGGAAGCTGCAGACCATCCTATGCCCAAAGCTTTGCCTTTCAAGGCACCACCACCGACGTTGACAACAACCTCACCAAGGGCACCTCCTCAGAAGTCATCGGCACCCGCCGCTGCGCCTTCGACGGAGCCTGCCCCGAAGATTGCCAAGAAGGAGCCGCCCATGGCAAGTGCTCCTCCCCCGGGAACGGGTGGACCTCAGCCTCCGGCTGAACCGCCTTTGCGACCATCGGGATACCCCAAATGGTACTTTTTCTCACCGGGAACGGGCGAGCGCAGGGAGTTCACCATCAGGTGCACAGAATTGCCTGGCCTTCGAGATCTTGGACATCTGAACTACGACGACTTCAAGTTCTCCAAGCGGGTCACTGGGTTGTTGCGCGGCTACGACCACAAAAGTTTTTGGAACCCCATCATCGTCACATTCCTCCGGAGTTTGATGACGAGCTCTACCTCAACTTCGAGAGCATGTACAGCTACTTGAGGAAGAGGTACAGGGCCCAGCTTTCCAAGCAGGATCTCTATTTGATCCTCAGGACACAGGACAGGTTCATGTGTCGCATTGAAGCTGGAATTGTCGGGGAACTGACAACTATCACGCATGTGAAGGCCTGCCAAGGTCATGACCAATCCCTCATCGACAAGGTGGGAACGGCTCCATTGGTCAAGCAGATCATCTCGCTTGACTACCAGTTCACGGTGGAGGATGTGAGGAAGGGATTCTACCCAAGGGTTCCTATTTATCCTCACCTGGCGGAAGCCGAGGTCCCAGAAGAGTTCAGGGTGATCTACCATTACACTTCATGGGACTCCCTCCAGCAGATCATTTGCACGGGAATTTTCCCTGGGGCCACATCATGCAAGGGTCATGTGTATATGACCCGCGATGCGCCTTGGGAAATCGAAGGCAAGGATCCTGGTGTCAGGACGAACCGACCGCTGTGCATTGCGATCGACACCGATTGCGCTCTGCACTATGGTCTTCGCCTGGTGGAAACCTTGGCCGGTGCAATCATCTCAGAGGACTGGGTGCCCAATCATTGCCTCATCTACGCATTCGATTGCGAGAAGTCGCAATACCTTTGGGCGAACCATGGCTACAACGGGGTGAAGAAGTACCTTCGGCAGAAGGCCTCCGAGAACGCTCTCACTTGGGAAGAGAACGAGGCTCGGAAGGGCACTCCCGCATACGAGGAACTGGAAAGGTACGAGTGTTCGGACTTGGAAACTTTGAAGATGATGTTTGTGAATGAGTATGACCAGTGGAAGGACGTCATCACTTTGCGCCGTCCGCTCATTTACAAGGAAGTTCCGACACCGTACCCTGTCGTCGATGAGTTGCTGCCAAAGACCAAGCAGCGGCCGCTCAACTTCACCAACCTCCTCTGTGTGGCGCGAAAACCAACGGTGACGGCTGCTGGCTTCGACATCTCCCCTGACAACGCGCGGGAACGCCGTTCTGATCGCTTCGATCAGGAGGCATTTGACCCATCCGTGGAGGGGAACCTCACGCGCTGGCGGTATGTATCTATGCTGGCTATGCCAGAATTGACATGCCCCCGGTGCAGGAAGATTTTTCCTGAGGGGATGTTGGTGTGCCTCGCATGCGGCTTGTCTTTGGCGACTATGTCCGACATGCGTCGCGCATGCCAGGTGTTCCGTCTGGAGGAGCTTGCCGAGAAGCTCGGGTTCGAGCTCACCCTCGACTTGCTGGGCGATGATGATGTGGCCGGCACCACCCAAGGTGCCAAGCAGATCAGATCTGCGGCCGCCGTCCTCAAAAATCATGCCCGTTCATATATGAAACAGGCACGAAAGGCGGGGATGACATTGCTCCAGCGTCTGGGAACGGACGCCCACTACGCCTTTAACTGTGCGGTCCAAGACCTTACACCTCGGTGTATGCATTGGATTACAGTCCTTGGCAACGTGGTGCTTCCCGGCATCAAGCGCACACGTGAGGAAATCCGAACTGGAAAGATTCGGCAGTACAAAGCGCGTATGTGCCTGGTCGCATACGAAGAGGAGCAGATGAAGACGATCGTCGTTGACGATCATGTACTCATCTGGTACAAGAACCGCTTTTACAGAGCCAACCAGTTCGCGGCCGCCTACGCCTTGATCCCAGTGGCTGACCGATTCGAGGTTCTGAGCGCCGCCAACACGACGTTCCAGTCCCTCGCCCTGTCCAAGCAGGATGTGTACGCCGACATTCTCAGCTATGTCGACGATATCTTGCGCCCCCTCACGGAGGCAAAGGACACGGAAGGCGGAAGCCGACCCCTGCCTGCAACCAAGCAGCAGAACCCAGATGTCACCAGGTCTTCGCGTCCTGGGTATGGATCACATCAGGGGCCCACACATGGCTACAGTCAGCAGGAATGGAACGACTACTACAACCAGTGGACTGACCAAGAGTGGGAGGATTGGCGCCGTCGAAATCAAGGCCACCAATACAGGGATCGACGTTGGTCGGGCTATCGCTGAGACACCGCGGAGGGGAACCTCTCGCCTGGTGAATTTCCTTTTCATCTGAGGCGGGGTAGTTTTTCTCACTGCCAAGTGTCGCACAGCGGCAGCTGCTGCCTACTTTGATTTAATTCGGGTAGGTGATTAGCTTCAATGCACGGGTGGGTGCGCGATTCCACCATCAGCAGAACTCAAGTGTGCTAAGTCGGAATTTTTGCCAACTCATTTCAAGTTCACATAACTTTCATTAACGCTTTGAATGCATATAATTTAAAGCAGGCATTTGGCACACATCTTATTCTTGCCATGATTCCTTCTTGCTGAGCACACGGCTGGTAGTTGCATGTACCGCAGAGCGGAAGCTCTTGCCTTGCGAAGTTAAGGCATCTTTGAAGCATTTCTGAAAGCTTCCCTGCGGGTTCACACCAAAACTGAATTCAGCTTTTTGCCATTAATTCATATCGCTTTGCTTTGGCAAGCTCCTGGGCGACCACAAGAACTTTTGTTGCCGCGTGGAAACGCAGGCCTATGTAATGGGCCAAGACCTTTTTCCACCTTGCATGTTCGACCACAAGCCCAGTAGAGCCTAAAACAAAAGCTGAATGCATCCGTTCGAATTGATCTTGACAGCATCCGTTGACCTTTGTACTTGATGTCTGAATCGATGGATCTCTTTGTCATGTCTTGTTGCCGAATTTCGCCACGCCCAGGTGATGACCGAAAGTACTACGGAAAGGAAGGCCGTGTTTCTGGGGTTTTGGTTGAAGTTGTTATTTGTTTGTAACGGCATCCCTTACCTACATGTGCATAGCCGTAATTTGCAGCTTCACCCCATGTATAGGCTTGCACTGCACGGGGGGTGTCGTTGCACAGTAGTACTCTAGGTATAGGTCATTTCACCCGTATCACTATGTGGCTCATGGCTCAAGAACTAGCGCTATTGCGGTTTACTGTATTTGTGGTGTATCCCGGCTTTAACCTAGTTTCTACAAATTATATAATTAATTACTACATGCACTCGGCTTCCTGGCTAGGCTTATCTGGCTTTGCAGAGAGGTTTGAGCAAACAC
>CAMXCT020000472.1:138713-163713 GCA_947184155.2 Cladocopium goreaui | reverse complement strand
TGCTTCTGGTGGTCAAATTCCTCAAATTTTGCAATTGAAAGATTTGACTCTAGATTTGCCAGATGCTGGAAGCCAACGCGGCGACATACCCAAGGAATGCAATGAAGCTGCTCAGGCCTCCCGAATGAACAAAGAGCCCAATACTTATGCGAGCGGCTTTTGGACAACACGATGTGCAGGAGTTCCAGGGAGTGAGTATCATGACTTGGCCTTCGAGTATATTTGGCCATTGCTGAAACCAGAGGTCAAGGAATGCATTGAGAAGGTGGATGATGCGGCAGAAAAACGGCTGACCGTTCATTTGCGTGGCCAAGATCTTTGGAGCATGGGTGAGTTTGATCTTGTCCCAAAGAAGCCACTGAATACATCTGTTGGTGCTCACCATTGGCTGTGGGCCAACCCTCCGTGCAGTATGTATGAGAAGATCATTCAAGAAGAAGGTTACTCCGAAGTTTTAGTCGTCACTTCTCCTGACAAGAGGCACGCATGCATTCCCTGGTTCGAGCAACTTCCAGATCGCTTGCAGCTCTTGGAGTCGAACGGGTCGAGCAGTTCAAAGCTGAAAGTGACAATACAGGCAAGTTCTTTAGCAGAGGACTTTTGTGCCCTTGTCAAATCCCAGAATATGGTGGTCTCTTTCTCAACCTTGTCGAATGCAGCAGCTGTCCTGAGCAAGCATTTGAAACGAATCTATGTCCGCAATTTTGCGGCCAACTCAATGTTGAATTGCAATTTGTGGCCAGGAATTTCCTTGGTTCGCTACGGCATGGCAATAAGTGAGCAACACCATGAACCTTACAACAATACGTATGGTGGAGTTATTGAGTGGTTTCAGACCTACAATGTCAGTCAAATACACAGGACAGAGTGCAAATGAGCCGAGAAACATGCATTTCGGATCATTCGGGGATCTTGGGCTGGTGTTCAGGTGCTTTCGAGGCCAACCTTTCCCTCAGACTTTTCTAAATATGGGATAGGATTGCCCAGTTTGACTCGCTTTTGTGTTACAGTAGTTGCAGTGGACAAGGCCCTGCAAGGAAGGGAGAGAGAGAGAGAGCCATGTTCGAACATGTTGTGTTTTTCCACACTGCGAAGCATAGACTTGAAACACATCTATAGACTTGAAACACATGATTATTTCCGGTGTGCATATATAATCATATATATAAATTAATATATATATATATATGTATTTATATATATATATATCACACACACATATATATATACATACATAGACTATATAAAATCCATTAACCCAGGCACACATTGGGTATGAATGTACAGAACTAGCTGGTCAGAAACCTTTGAAAGGCACAGGCAAGCACGCCAGCATTTATGTAGGTCAAACAAACCTTGACCAGCACTGTCTAATCGCAGACGCCATATGTGGGAGAAATTGGGTGAGGCCGGAAGCTCCGACTAGATTTGGCTGACAATGTGTGGACCTTGGAATCCCTGGATCTTAGTTTGGTTACTGTATGTTACTGTCTTTGTTTGGAAGTGTGATGGGAGTGTGAGACGGTGTGATGGGTTTGGACCGTTTGGACTCTGGTTTGGATTTTTGGCATCGGGATCTGGCCCTGGCCATGCGGAGGTCTTTTGATGTCTTTTGTGATCTTTTTTGGGGTTCCTCGTGCAAACACATGCTCCACCTCCAGGTGTTTTCTGTCAGATTCTGTCAGCATGTTTTTACTTAGGAGCTTCGAGGAGCGCCTGCTAAGGGTGCTGGGAGGTGCCTTTGCAAAGGACTAATACGGCGCTAAAGGCTTACGTCTTGGTCATTCCATGTCATTCCTCAAGTCCAAAGAACCAAAAGAATCCAAAAGGAAGTACTGAAGATGTTTTAGCTAATGGTTGTGCACTTGGATTTAGGGAAATGAGAAGCGCGTAAGCTCACTTTGTGGCGGGTAGCATTTGGCTTGCAGGCAAACTGCATCAGGGTCAACTGCGTCCTTGACCTCAAACACTGTCTTTGAACGTTCGCTACTTTCAGTATCCTGCTATGCTTCACTGGACCGATGACCTACAGACGATCGCTGAGAGAAGTGCTGAGGTTGGCAATACCTGGGGCAGACGGAGGGTTTGGGACTCCGTGTTACACGGTGTTGCCGTTGTTGCCGTTGTTGCCTCCTTGCTCTAAGGGGTTAACGTGAAGACATCTGGTCTACTGAGTCTACTGTAGCCGCGTTCAGCTTGGTGATTCTGAGGGCTACAAGACCTAGAATGCCACAAGCTCCTCCAGTTGGCGGCCCACAACACCACAACACTGCAGCTTCAGCTGTGCTAAAAGGGTCGCAATATCCTGAAAGCGAATCTTGCAAGGCCCCGATCAAAACCAGTGGCACCACAGCGGCAAGTGGTGTGGTCACACCAGGCACGGTGTGTTGTATGTTTGCACAAACATTGACGACCGTTGTGTCTTGTGGAACAACATGTTGCCTACACTTTGAGAAAGTTTGCGTGTCGACAACATGGAGGGAAATGCAGTAAATTTGCACTAACCGCAGCTGTAGCTCCGAATACTTCCGAATCAAGGTGCTTGGATTCAAAACCAACGGCCCGATGCAATCAAAACGACTGAGCAGACATGGCAATGTTCTGGCGACTTCAGACGGCCAAGAGCTAGGAATGCTTTAGGGAGCATGCTAATACTTGTGTGAACCTGCTATCAAAATGGGGCATACAATGTATATAGTGTTTGGCATGAAGCTTGTCCGGAACAGAACCGCAAAGTCTTGATCCCTTCAGCTTGTTGAGATAACATTTATGATTTATGATCATTTAGCTTCGAATGGTGTGGCTGACATCCAGCTTCATGCCCTTAGATGGGTCGCCATGGGAACCGAGACAAGAAGGCAAGGTGAAGAACGGGCAAAGTGGATCTGCAAAGGAAATCCGCAACGATGAACCTATTCATTGCTGCGCTGACGTTCCAAGAGTGGAGCAGAGACACCTTTGATATCCTTTGATCTCCTTTCATCAAATTTCTATCCTTTGTTCTGAGCCCAATGCAGGCCCAGAAGCAGTGGCTTTCAGAGAAGCGACGCCTCTTTGCCTCAAGATCCCTCCAGATGCCTCAAGATGTCTCAAGCAATTGCCATTTCTTTTGCTTTACATTCCTCTACCATCCTTTCTTAGCTCTAACTCCTGTATATAAGATGATGAGATGCGACACACTCTCATCGGTCCTCATTGTGCAAAGACCGGCTGCTTGAGATCGGCTTAAATTTAGGCTTGCTTGATTGGCATATCTTTGGGTCAGAACCGACAATTTTGAGACAAACTGGTATGCCATATTGGACTGCTGATGATATTTGATCTATGCTTTCTTGAGCGATGTTTTGGCTGAGGTGGTGCAGATGTAGAAGAGGATCGCACTGTGTGCTTCGAGCACAATGCATAGAATACGATGGCAAAAGCAGTGTGCACACAAAGCAAAAACAGCTGATACGACTGCGTGCTTTGTTCAGGACGGGGGACTCTTGAAAGCCGAAGAAGACTTTCGCAGCCTCTTTGTTGCACACACACACACGTGCTGCAAGCAATCTCTTGCATTTTCTATTTTTTCGGGACTGGCCCAGTGCATCGCTTGATTGGGAATTGCTGTGGCATGCTCAACTCGTATGCCCAGCATGCTCTGTGTTGGCAGAAGGTTACTACGACTCCCAGGATTTTTTCGGGCCAGAGGGAGGTGAAGAACAGGCCAGCAGCGAACATGGTCCAGCGGATCATCGTTGAGACTTGATCCAATGGTCCTTCTAGGGATTGTCCAACAGGATGACCCCGTCATCCCTGGAGAAAGCTGTTTCCGAGTTCGCTAAAGATCGTTTTGTTTTTCTCCTTGGTGGCGGCTAAGAAATTGCTTACGACCGTGTGCTTTGGAGATTTTCAGACCTATGTGCCACAAAAACAAAGCTGCATTTTGATTTGTTGCCAGCGTTGTGTGCATTTTCCAGTACTGGTTCACTTATAGTTATATACGTGGGTGTATATATATAGTATAGTTTGAATGCCTCCTTGAGGCTGCTTTCTGGGAATCTTTGCGCTCTGCACTTCCGGTGACTTTGCGCGCTACCTGGCGAAAGAATTGAATACATTCCCAGGCCAGCAAAGTGCTTGCTGTTTTTCTTCACTAGCCCGTCAAGTCCTGAAAGCAGCAGTTTTAGAGTGAATGCCCGTAGCAGCCAAATGAGATCCACACTTTTCTAAGCTAAACAGGCTTGTGCGTGGCTATGACTATGCATGGTATACAAGTGATGTAGCCGATGCTCCTTGAAGTCTGCCATTCAATGCCAAGTTCAAAATTTTTCAAGGTCCGAGATGTTGCTGAAGACTCTTTGATCGCGCTTGGATGGAAGAGACGCCGGGAGCAACTTGGCGCACCCAACATGTTCCACATGGCTGCCAGAATGCTTTTCCGATGTATACGGGCTGCTTTGTGCTGCGGTGGGGGTTGACTCAACTGGGTGCTACAACTTGGCATAACTTGGCTTGAGCAATTTTGAGAGGTTTGATGCAGCTGGTGCCTTATCTGAACTTATTTGCATTCGCTGGAGAGGATGCTCCACACGTCTGC
Source organism: Cladocopium goreaui (assembly GCA_947184155.2). Classification (NCBI taxonomy): domain Eukaryota; class Dinophyceae; order Suessiales; family Symbiodiniaceae; genus Cladocopium; species Cladocopium goreaui. The sequence goes on along the minus strand of CAMXCT020000472.1, from coordinate 159,134 downwards.
AGTCTGTTACCTTCCTGAGCCTGAGGAATGTCTGTCTGGGAAATTGACTCTTCGCAGCATCATGGATGCAAAGGCTTTGCAAAGGTGTGTCATGGTGTGTGTGGGTGTGTACTTAGTGTACTTCATTCACTTATTAATACTTATTATATATTTTGGAAGTTGTGGGAGTTGTCCGAATGGTTTTGGTGGAAATGGCATTTCACCAACAGAAAAGAACACAAGATATGTGGCATCCCCCCTTTGGAATCCCATTCGTCAAAGAGCATTTCATTTGACAAGGTACTCCAGAGACAGCAAGCTGCCTGGATGCACCGATAGAAAGCTACCACCGCACCACTGCAGTCCACAGCCAACAGGTTTTGCTTGGAAGTTTTCGTACCTGTGTCGCTACAGACTCTGTGGACGAGCAGGCTTCGAAATTGGGCAGAGCGTGAAAATCGTAGAGGTACTGTTTGTTTCCAGGAGCACCGCCGAGAATGAGCATGACAGGAATATATGTGGAAATCGTGGGAGAGGTATATTGCATATGCGTGATCATCCCTGGAGCAAGTCTTCACAGTGCATTGCTTTGACATTGCTTTGTTTTGTGACATGTTGTTTGACATGCGGTTTGGCGTGCTGGCTCAAGAGTGTCGAGGTGGTTTCACGGCGCTGGCCTGGCCAAGAAGCCATTGAGGCCTCATGTGCGTCACGTGAAAGCCTTGTCAAGGCTTGAAAGCACGTCTCTCAGAAGCGCCAGGATATGCAATGCCAGACGACGAAGAGGACGAATTAGAGACCGGTGAAGTTGATCCCAAAAAGAAAAAGAACAAAAGAAAGAAGAAAAAGAAAAATGCATCGCAGGATTCTCATGCAGATGAGGACGAGGCTGGAGTAGATACCCAGCACAGTTCGCGTGATTACTGGCCTGCTCCAGACAACTTTATGGGCCTTGATGAGAGGCCCAAGGACGAGGAATGGGTAGACATCACCTCCCTTTGCGACCTTGCAGTCTCCGGTATGAATCTGGGGGAGATGATGGAGAGTTCTAGCTTCCGTCTTTATGACGCCATGTCAGCCATTGAGATCATGGATCCGAAGATGGACACAGGCTACAAAAGCCAAGAGGATATGACCCTGGAGAAGGCTGAAGCGCTTGGCCTTGTTTCTGATCAGCTCGAGACAGAAGTTTTGATTGGCCTCATGGATCACCTCTTGATGTACTATTTGCTCTGGCTTGATGGGCATACTATTGTTCAGACATGCTTCTCGTGTTTGTATCTTCAAGATGCCCCCAGATTGCTGAAACCAATCCCAGCATTGGGCAGCTTTGTGGATGCCCTGCTTGTGACTTGCCAGAATGCAAAAGATGCGGTGAACAGTGCAGGAGTCTGGGATGATGAGGACTTTATGCCTACCATGTTCAACGTGGATTTTCAGGACTCCAGTGTGTTCAGCACGGATCCCATCAAGGTCAATGAGAAACTCAAGATCGAGAAAGAAAGGCAGCAGGATGAGGCCATACTTTGGCGGCTGGACTTCATTGGTAAATACATGTCAGCATTGGTGGCGTTGTCGAGGCCGAGGCCTTCAACCTTGCCCAGTGCCAAGGGGCTACTAGCGAAATGCGCACAGCTCCTGCCAAAGATTGAGAAATCGGCGAAGGCTCCAAGTGATGCCGTGAAGAAACGCTTTGATGCCTCCTTGAACAGAAAACTGCTGGTTCCAGGGCCTCCTCGACAGGTTGAGCCCATAGAGGATCCAAAGGTGGTCTTCAGCATGTGGGCCAAGCATATCAACGAGCTGAGCCTTGGCTGCACTTTGCTAACAAGGCCTTTGGGCGACCTTCTTGAAGGTGTGATAAGTGTGATACAAGAGGACAAGCCCAATGTGCTTAGCCGGTCAGTGGCACAGCTGGTGGTCTCAGATTCTGGCTTTGTGAGACAGCTGTTGCAGGAGTCTCTTGAGACGCATTTGTTTCCCCCAGAGGCCATGCAGCATTGCAAGAAACAAGCGGAGCCTTTTCTCCAACGTTGTGAGTCGATGTTCTTGCATATGCTGAAGCTCACGCATCTGAACCGTGCTCGGCGCTTTCGGAGGTTAGCCCATGTTTTTCCAGATTTCAATGAGCTTCAGCACGAGGCTTATCGCCTGGATGACACCTTGAAGTCTACCTTCGGTGCAAACTTGAAATACTCCAGACCCAGCTGGGGCTTCATCATGGATCATGCCTTGCAGGCAATGATTGCCAAATTGCTGATCGGTTTTCAGCTGGATATCTACGAGGAAGCAGAGCTCCACATGATCTACTGGTATGTAGACTATTTGTGTGGTCTCCGGATCTACTATCTCAATGAGATTTTTTATGCGAAAGAGTGCTCTGGAGGTAAGAAGAAGCCCAGCAGACCCAAAGATGCATTGTCTGGCAAAGGCAACAGACCAAAGAATCCGCCGCTGAGCCTTTTGCTGCTTGAGGCTATGCAATCCATGGTTCGCGGTCTTTTTCGGCTCTTGGCCTTTTGCTTGACCGAAAACCTTCTGACAAGCCCACAATCAGTCCGTGCTGGACTTGCCCAACGCTTCGTGTTGAGGTTCAGATGTTTGGAGACCTTCCGCCTGCCGCACCTACCATCATACCATGACTTTGACCAATCTGCTGTGCTGGCACAGGACCCTAAAGAGCGAAGAGGTGTTCTCACAGCAGCGCAGTCTTCCTTCCAAGATGCAGCACAGCTGCTAGAAAAGGTCCAAGGGGCATTGAGAGAAGATGGAAGAATGGAGGTTGGTGGCGACGACTTGCCAAAAGCCTTGCGGAGAGTGGTGGTTGCGAATCAACTCGGAATCACGCAGCTGCAACGCTTAGACCAAGAAGAATTGAGTGGCAAGAAGGTGCTTGCGGAGACTGTACATCACCCAGAGTTTATTTCCATCCAGGTGGTGGACAAGTAAGAAAGGCAGTAAGAGGCAGTAAGGGGCAGTAAGAGGTGAGAGCATTTTTGGAACAGAGCCTCTTGCCCTTGTTTGCGCACGCCGATCAAGCCACAATGCTGACAATTCGAAGGTTCAGCCAAATAGAAGGCTGGGACATGCTGGGACACCCTGCAGCCTATCGGTCGCCACCATCAAAAAAAGAACTTGCTACAAGTGACTTGATGAGACTTGGTCAGAACCCCTTCACTCCTGATTGCTGTCACCCGGTGGAATGTTTGACAGATGGAATGGAACCCCGAAAACTTACAAAGCCCTGCATCCAAAGGAATTGTCATATGAACGTTGGGATTTGGTTTGCACTATGTGCTTGTGGCCCTAATGATTAGATCCTAATGGACTTTGCTGTTTGAGCTTGAGTCGCCTCCTTTCCAGCATGCAGGAGCTAGTTTCTCTGGTCCCTGCCTTGCTATTGGCTCCCAAGCCTGGAGATGTTGCTTGGCGAAGCTGCAGAGAAATTGACAATGGCTACATGTGCCCCGGTCAATACATGGGTCATAAACGGGGATGGTTGTCAATCCAGTATCTAATAGAGACTCATATACCGATCTCAAGGATTCCCATTGTGGGATGGACCAATGGATGACCATAATCCATACCATGTCTTGACCATGTCACATACGTGCCTATGGCATGCTATGGCCTAGTATGCAGCAAGGTCTGCTTGGATCTTTGTGCAGCACCAGGGTGTGCCCCTCAGAAGGGGACACCGCTTTGCAGGTAAATTCGACGAACTATTTTTGGTGAAGCTGTAGGCATCAGGATCGCCAGGTGCATGTTGCTGTCACGCCTAACGTGACCCACAGAGCCTTCGCTCGACACTCTGACTAATCTGACTAAGGAATAAATCGCTGCAGCTCATAGAGGCATTAGCAGGACAAGGGGCCGGAGGAGCTGTTTTGTGTGGGCCACAGCCAATTGCGAAAGTACGTGGATGTGCCATGCAATATGCTTCAAAAATTAGTCCGGAATCGAAAGAGGACATAGTATGATACATTAAAATACATAAAACAGATATAAGCATAATAGGGATTAATAGGGTATATATATATATACAGAATCAGCTTTTTGATCTTTTTGTAGGTGTTGTAGCGGTTACCTTGATCTAAGGTCCGCAGACAATGATCCTCAGCGGAAGCTTGGCCAGCATTCTACATGTTATCGCAGCCTTGCGTAAGTCACCTTAGGTACCCGTGGGTTTTTCTTGGTTCAAAGGTTCTGCCAGAGATGACTGCTTTGGGAATCTTTGGGCATTTTTTGGACATTCACATGTGCTTTCGATTGATTCGGCTTCATGGCTTCAAATTCCCAGGTGCTGCTTGACGCTGCACCGTGTGCTTGGCAAAGCTGCATCGCCCATGTCGTGTGCTGCGCTGGCACATGCTGGGCACTTTCCTGTTCTTGTCGAGCCCTGGCCTAGATCAGATCGGGGTCAAGGAAGATCAAAAAGTCATTAAGACATATTAGATTAAATATAAAGAATCATTACGAATCATTATAATATAAAGACTATCAAACATCGATAAGACACAATGCGTTCGCCGCCTTTCGCCCGCACTCACAGAATCATGGCTCTTGAATGCCAAGAGCTCAAGAAGGGAGTAGGCGCAGGCCTCGGAATGCCTCTAAGGATAATTCATCTTCAGACCGACTCCACTACTCCAAGGTTGGAGCGCTGTCTTCCCGTAGCCTAAAGGATTGAACTTGTGACATGCGAAGAGTGACACAGGATAGCTTTTTGATGCTTTTTGCATGTTTTTCCCCACCTGCCAGGTGAGGGTTGTTAGATTTTATCAGAGCGCATGCCCGCCCGCCGCCTCTTCCTCCTCCTCCTCCTCGACTAGCTGTCCTCCTCGCCCTCCTCCTCGCCTCCGCCTCTTCCACCTCCACTTCCGCCTTGCCAACCTTGCCAACTCGTCGCCAAGCTCTTCGCCAACTTCCCAGCTCAGTGCGCACTGCTGGACCTCAACCTGCGAGCTGCCCAGCTCAGTGTGCACCGCTGAACCTCAACCTGCGAGCTGCCCAGCTCAGTGTGCACCGCTGGACCTCAACCGGGGACCTGAGTAGGTAATGCTTTTTGCATGTTTTTCCCCACCTGCCAGGTGAGGGTTGTTAGATTTTATCAGAGCGCATGCCCGCCCGCCGCCTCTTCCTCCTCCTCCTCCTCGACTAGCTGTCCTCCTTGCCCTCCTCCTCGCCTCCGCCTCTTCCACCTCCACTTCCGCCTTGCCAACCTTGCCAACTCGTCGCCAAGCTCTTCGCCAACTTCCCAGCTCAGTGCGCACTGCTGGACCTCAACCTGCGAGCTGCCCAGCTCAGTGTGCACCGCTGAACCTCAACCTGCGAGCTGCCCAGCTCAGTGTGCACCGCTGGACCTCAACCGGGGACCTGCCCAGCTCAGTGTGCACCGCTGGACCTCAACCGGGGACCTTCCCAGCTCAGTGTGCACCGCTGAACCTCAACCTGGGACCTGCCCAGCTCAGTGTGCGCCGCTGGACCTCAACCTGGGACCTGCCCAGCTCAGTGTGCACCGCTGGACCTCAACCTGGGACCTGCCCAGCTCAGTGTGCACCGCTGGACCTCAACGGCCAGATAGAATGCCAGATAAAATGCCATGAGATATGCCAGATAGAATGCCAGAAGATATGCCAGATAGAATGCCACAAGATATGCCAGATAGAATCCCAGAAGATTTGCCAGATAATATGCCAGAAGATATGCCAGATAGAATGCCAGAAGATTTGCCAGATAATATGCCAGATAGAATGCCAGAAGATATGCCAGAACATATGCCAGATAGAATGCCAGATAGAATGCCAGAAGATATGTCAGAATACATGCCAGAAGATATGCCAGATAGAATGCCAGAAGATATGTCAGATAGAATGCCAGAAGATATGCCAGATAGAATGCCAGAAGATATTCCAGATAGAATGCCAGAAGATTTGCCAGAAGATTTGCCAGATAGAATGCCAGAAGATATGCCAGAACAGATGCCAGAAGTTATGCCAGATAGAATGCCAGATAGCTTGCCAGAAGATATGTCAGATAGAATGCCAGAAGATTTGCCAGTAAGAACATGTAGAAATGTCATGGTGGGGATCACACGAAGTAAAGCAATTTTCTCCATACTTCTTTTCAGCCAGATTGAATGAAGGATTGCAGATGGTGCATTATCAATGGTATTCGATGGATAATATACATCATGTTTGCATGTATAAGCTGCATTAAGCCGCGCTCCTGTGGCCAGTCTGCAGAACCATTTTAAGACTCTGCATATGTGTAAAGACGTGATGAAACCAGGATGAACAGGCTTTCATTGTAACTCCTCCCAGATACTGGCGGATGTACCCTGCAGCGGCGATGGCACTGCCCGGAAGAACTCGCAGGCAAGCAGGGACCAGGTGTTGAAAGTCGGCCTAGGGTGGGGTTGTTCATTGGGGAGAGCAAGAGGGCAAACCCGATCAAACCTGCAAACCATTCACGGATTCCCTTCAGGGATCACCGGATACAATTGGAACGATACGGAGAAGTAGTATGGCCCATGCGCAAGGTTGACACGAACAAATCGATAAGTGTAACAAGTTTTCTTCAAGAAACCCGCAAACCAATCAATAATCAAGTGCGACACTGAAGACTCAACATGCCCGGTCAATACCGGGAACTTTACACAGTTTGCCTGGGGATATCACGAAGATACCAAAGGAGCCTACTACGACTAATCACGGACACGAATGACAAGCTTAGTAGCTAGGTGTGGCGCTCATGGTCGCGGCGTGATGCATTGAGCTTGCAACGACTGCAGCGACAGGCTAGTGATGGCAAATGGTGGCTGATAAAGTGCTGGAATAGTACTGTACTAAGCCGTGTGGGGAAATTGGAAAGCACGGTGAGCAGCTCAACTGTGATTAACTGTGACCCCCCAGTGAAGGAGAACCAGAAAGGTTCAACTTTTAAGGATAATGTAGACAAGTTGCATCTTGTATAAAGCAATGACACATTTTCACGTGCGTTTGTGTGTGTGTGTGAAACGTTTGAATAGATGTAAAGCTGTAAAACTTCTTCACGACAGGGGAACTGGGCACTGTGACTGACCCAGTTCAACGAAGCTAGGTCACAGAGTGGGATATCTGGATTGGCCATCCAGACGTACCTGCAATTTTCCGTTTCGTTGTCAATGGCAACCGGCTAAGCCAAGAACCGGCGTGTCATGGCGTGTCGTTTTCAAAGAGTTTTTCAAACCAAACTTTTGGACTTTCATTTGCTGTCACTTCGTTGACTGTACGGTTTTCGCAACCTGCCAAGGTGGGAACGATTTGGCTTGGTTGAAAGGGAAGGGTCAACTTCCAACTTATGGCATCTAGCACTGGCTATGGCATGCTATGGCGATGGTTCCTTCGTGATTCTTTCTCGGGTCTTTTCACCGACCCATTCCTGTCAGGTGTAGCTGGAATGTTTTTGCACGTGGGATGCATTCCACATCAGAATTCGCAATGACTGTTCTGAGCAAGAGTGCGATTCATGCTGGATTCGTCACGGTGGCATTAGGTATTCGGGGAATACCTTTCCAGGTAGGAGAGTGGATTCTTGCTCTGATCGCTGAGTTTACATTTTTCAACCTAGTAATTCGTCTAAGTAAAGTGTAACAGTCGTTCACCTTTCGGGTCTCACCCGGTCGGTCGCAGTGTTGAACAACTGCCCGCTGTCCTTGGGACTCAATTTTTTTCAGTGCAATTACCTGCTGTCGGTAGCCTGAAGCCGCGCCAACCTTCATTTTTCAACATTGCTCGAGAGTGTGACTGAACTGTGCCAGCATTTGCATCTTGATGAAATGCTCAGGCAGGTACACGACTTAGGTGTGGTTTTCTTTCTCTTGATGGTTTCTGGTGAGGTTCAAATGTGCCCGTAATTCGAGGGTTGACGACGTAAGCTGTCAATGGGGTTGATCTGACTACCGAGGGCCTTGAGCCTTATCACGAATCTTGCATGGATTGTGGATGCATCATTTTATTAACTAGTCCCCCATGGGTCCCCCATCTCATGTGTTTTCCTCTCTACAGGTAGGTTGGGTCCTGCGCGTGCCGAGGTAGGCTTAGGTTTCGCCGTGGTAGGTTGGTTCAGGCGCTTCCGTCCTCCCCCTCCTCCGCTGGTCTGGTTCCGTTTCCGTCGGCCTCCGCTTTTTTTCCTTGCCCTTTCAGGGTCTGCCCGCTCTGGGCCAGGTGTGTTTGTGTTGGTGTTCGCTCTTTCCCTCTTCTTTTGCGTTCTCTTCTTCGCGTCCTGGTTAAGTAACTTTCACCTCATTTTCATTTTCATCTCACTTTCATTTCCTTCATCTTCATTTTCATCTCATCCGTCCGGACCTTAAATTTCCCCACCCTCCTGCCGGAGGGTGTGTGTGTGAAACATCTGAATAGATGTAAAACTTCTTTACAACAGGGGAACTGGGCACTCTGTGACTGACCCAGTTCAACGAAGCTAGGTCACAGGGTGGGATATCTGGATTGGCCATCCAGACGTACCTGCAATTTTCCATTTCGTTGTCAATGGCAACCGGCTAAGCCAAGAACCGGCGTGTCATGGCGTGTCGTTTTCAAAGAGTTTTTCAAACCAAACTTTTGGACTTTCATTTGCTGTCACTTCGTTGACTGTACGGTTTTCGCAACCTGCCAAGGTGGGAACGATTTGGCTTGGTTGAAAGGGAAGGGTCAACTTCCAACTTATTGCATCTAGCACTGGCTATGGCATGCTATGGCGATGGTTCCTTCGTGATTCTTTCTCGGGTCTTTTCACCGACCCATTCCTGTCAGGTGCAACTGGAGTGTTTTTGCACGTGAGATGCATTCCACATCAGAATTCGCAATGATTGTTCTGAGCAAAAGTGTGTGTGTGTACCATCTGTAAAGATGTAAAGCTTCACTATATTGCAGGGGCGTGTGGCACTCATGTCCTACCACAAGCAATGAAGCTGTGGACATGAGTGGGATGGGAAAAGTGGCCGGTTTCCTGTACCTGCAACTTTATATATATATATATTTATACTCCCGCCCCTGGGCGCATATAAGTCGCAGCTGGGGGGTCAATGTCTATTGTGATTATACGTATATATATATATATATATGCATATATATATTATATATATTTATAAATATTCATTTTTCGTGTCAACTTATTGTTGGTGTTTTTGCACGTCAGATGCATTCCACATCTGAATTCGCAATGACTGTTCTGAGCAAGTGTGCGATTCATGCTGGATTCGTCACGGTGGCATGAACCCTTCGGGGAATACCTTTCCAGGTAGGAGAGTGAATTCTTGATCTGATCGCTGAAATTACATTTTTCAACCTTGTAATTCGTTTAAGTAAAGTGAAACAGTCGGCCATTTTTCAGCTTCTCACCCGTCGGTCGTTGTTTAACAGCTTGCCGCGGTGCCTGGCTCTCACCTTTTCTTTGATTGACATTTGTTTACATAGCTGGAAGCCACGACAACCTTCCTTTCCACTTTGCTCAAGAGTGTAACTGAGCTGTCACCGCAAATGCATCATGAAGGAATTTCCAGGCAGGCACACGACTTTAGGTTTGGTCCTTCTTTCTTTTTATGGTCGTTGGTACGGTTCAAATGTGCACGTAATTCACTTCTGACCACTGACAGCCGTTTATGGGGTTGACTCGACGTCTCGGCCATTGAGCCTGAATAGGGGGCTCTGCATGAAACTGTGGATGCATTTTTTCATTAACTAGTCCCCCATGGGTCCTTTATTTCATGTGTTCTTTCCCCTCTTCAGGTAGGTTGGGTCCTGCGCGTGCCGAGGTAGGCTTAGGTTTCGCCGTGATAGGTTGGTTCAGGCGCTTCCGTCCTCCCCCTCCTCCGCTGGTCTGGTTCCGTTTCCGTCGGCCTCCGGTTTTTTTCCTTGCCCTTTCAGGGTTTGCCCGTTCTGGGCCAGGTGTGTTTGTGTTGGTGTTTTCTCTTTCCCTCTTCTTTTGCGTTCCCCTCTTCGCGTCCTGGTTAAGTAATTTTCATTTCATGTTCATTTTCATTTCACTTTCATTGTCATTTCGTCTGCCCCGCTGTTGCGGGGCGTATGTGTATAGATGTAAAGCTTCACTATATTGCAGGGGCGTGTGGCACTCATGTCCTACCACACGCAATGAAGCTGTGGACATGAGTGGGATGGGAAAAGTGGCCGGTTTCCTGTACCTGCAACTTTATATATATATATATATTTATATAGTCCCGCCCCTGGGCGCATAGAAGTCGCAGCTGCGGGGGACCTATATTTTATCGCTGTTGTTTTTTACGGTCAATGTCTACTGTGATTATACGTATAATATATATATATATTATAAATATACATTCTTCGTGTCAACTTATTGTTGGTGTTTTTGCACGCCAGATGCATTCCACATCAGAATTTGCAATGACTGTTCTGAGCAAGTATGTGTGTTTGTGTGCGCGTACTTAGCAAAAATAATACCGTATAGCGTGTAGATCGTGCAGTACTTATATATACATATATATATATACACATATTTATATATATATATATATATATCTATCATAATTACGTGTATATATATATCTGCGTCTGTGTGTGTGTTCGTCATAACCACTTTATGCATTATTCTCAATCATGTACACGTGCAGGCAGAATCATCAAACATTTACACACACACACACAAAGAATCGCGTAGCATCAAAACGCAAACACATGTGTAAATTGAATAGATAACCTTAATAAATATAGACAGACAACATAAATGTAACACAAATGAATAGAATAGATAAATAAACACGTAAACACATGAAGAAATAGATAAATAACTAGCTATACAACTGAAGAAACAAGCAATATGCGTATAGACATACATACATACATACATGCATGCATACATACATACATGCTTACAGACATACAGACATACAGACATTTACAGACATATACAGACATATACAGACACATGCAGACACATAGAGACACATAGAGACACATAGAGACACATAGAGACACATAGAGACACATAGAGACACATAGAGACACATAGAGACACATAGAGACACATAGAGACACATAGAGACACATACAGACACATACGACACATACAGACACACACACATACATACATGCATGCATGCATGCATGCATGCATACATACATACATACACACACACCATATCATAGTAGTTAGGATTTGAAGAGCATTGAACATCGCCTTGTGCAAAGCCACTGGCGGTAGTGTTTCCTCTTGCCGCAGATTCTTCTGCGCGGGCTGTACCTGCTACCTCCGAATGGCGTCTTGGCAACGCTTCAAATGCCATGAGTGACAAGGCATACCACCACCTTATATTGCTCCAACATATGAAAGTTTGAAACATGTGCAAGATAACCGCTTCCCAAGTTGATTGACGAGTCTGCAGAATAAGGATTGTTGCACAAGGGAAACGCAGAAATAGCAGCCTTGCTTGTGAGTCTGGCTGCCTTCATACAAGGCGTACTGGTTTATTCTACTTGCTCGCTCAATCCCTTGGAGAACGAGGCCCCCATTACTGTAAATGCGACAGGCTGCATCTTGTAAACGGTCGCTTTGACTCAGACTCAGATGTCCAATCCATTCACATCAGTCTGCCAGCTGCGCGCAGGCTGTTGTTCTGAGTACCTTGAGAAAATGGCACAACTCTCGGGCAGAAGGCCGTTCGAAATCATACAGATTCTGAGAAGATAAAGGACAAGGAGAAAACAAGAGCTGGAATCAGATGAATTCCGCGGAGTGTTGGTTCACATGCCAGGTCGTGAAGATCGCCCCAAGCTTCTGCTGCTTGATGCTGTGGCGACTCAGCGGCTCTAGCGCAATGGGCTAGGCTTGTGATTGATGATACTGATAGTCTACTGATAGTCGCTGGCTTCTTGGTTGCTGCATGTTGCTGCTGTTTGGCCACCCCTGCCCCCATGCCCAGTGATTTTATGCTTGACAATTCCAAGGCCATCATCAAAGACAAATGCGGTTTGCAGCCAGTTGCGACCCTAGAATACAGTGCTGCTGCCAGCATTCTTTGAGCGAACATAGCAAATTCTGCTTGGCAATGCTTGATGTTTTTGGGAGGCCCCGAAGCTTAGCAGACCAGCAAACGTCCGCAAGGTGAAATTGTGGACAAAACAAGATTTTGGAAAGCACAGTTGCTGACCCACAATTGAGACCTTTCTCCACGGGTCAACTTGGCAATGGAATGAATTCAGATGAATTCAGCATATTGCAGCTGTAGGCCCCAAGGTTGGCACTAAAACGAATTACAACGCCAGAGCCGCCGAGTCTAAGGCGCCAGGGCTCTGCAAATGGCGTGTGCCATCCCCGCAACGTGGAGGTCCACTATTCCAGAGCTTTGCAGAGGCCGGGCTTGCATCCCAAGCACCACAGAGAATCACAATATGAACATTATGAACTTATAAGAACTAGCCACAGACGTTCAATATGTTCAATGGAAGATGGTTCATTTGTAAAAGCACATGCTAGTCAAAAGAAATTACGAATACAACTTTGAATGTGCATTGTGAATGTGGAGGTGCCTGAAGAGCTGCGGAGTGCCGAGCGCGCCATGGCTCAAATCTTGCTGCGACGCTTGAAGTTGTGACATGAAATGGCGCGCAAAAAAATACTGAATTGAAGCATTTTGTGAAGCATTTGGGAAATGGTGAACACATACTGACACACACTGCTGACACATCACATGTAATACCCGTACGGTATATATGGGGATATATGGGTATATATGGGGATATATGGGCATATATGGGTATATATGGGTATCTATGGGTATCTATGGGTATCTATGGGTATCTATGGGTATCTATCTATCTATCTATCGATCGATCGATCGATCGATCGATCGATCCATCTATCGATCTATCGATCTATCGATCTATCGATCTATCGATCGATCGATCGATCGATCGATCGATCCATCGATCCATCGATCCATCGATCCATCTATCCATCTATCCATCTATCCATCTATCTATCTATCTATCTATCTAAATCTTTTTCCCGAATGCGTAGCAAGGGTTCCCGTTTCACTCTGGGGGTCTGGGGGCTGAGGGTGTGTTCGCTCGACATTGCGTTTACGTCCGCGACCGTCCGCAACCGTCCGCAACCTTTCGCGCGATTGCTATATGGCCGTGTCTATAGTAAGTTCTTTAGAAGGGGTCATTTTTGGAGGTTTCAAATGTCTCGTTGCTTCGTTTCGCGTGGCAGGCGTGGCACTTCCTGACATTCAGACGTGTTTTGTAACGTGTCGAAAGTCGTTTTGTGTGGCAGGCGCAATACTTTTGCGACGTTTTCAGATGCGTTGCAGTTTTCGTGGCAGGCGCAGCACTTTGGACACGTCCATCGTCATTTTGCGTGGCAGGCGCAGCGCTTTAGACGTGTCGTGTTGCGTGTTTTTTGCAAATCGCATTGGCAGGGCTGCGTCAAGTGGCGACAGGGTGCAGATTCCGTGGCAGGCGTGGCATTTTGTGAGATGTGCTGAAAATTGACGGAGGCCTCGTACGAAACATCGATTTTGAGGTGAACAATTTCGATGCTCCTAAGAAAATTCGTAGGAAAACGTCGATTTTGAAGCTACAAAGGGTCAAAATTAGCGGAAGTCTCGCATGAAATGCTCGTTTTGCTGCGCCCACGTGTCTCGTCTCGAGCCTCTGGTTTTCCTGTGGCTTCGCCGTGTCTATGGGGGAAGTTACAAAATCTCTCCTTTTCAAATGTTTTCAATCAGATTGTCATGTCGTTTTGCGTGGCAGGCATGGCACTTTGTGACATTCCAACCTGTTTGATAAAGTGTCGAAAGTGGCAAAATTGGAGGAAGTCTCGCACGAAATACTTGTTTTGCTGCGCCCACGTGTCTCGTCTCGAGTCTCTAGTTTTCCTGTGGCCTCGCCGTGTCTATGGGGGAAGCTGCAAAACCTTTCCTTTTCGAAGGTTTCCAAGCAGGTTATCATGTCGTTTTGCGTGGCAGGCGAAATACTTTTGTGGCGTTTCCACAAGATGAGTTGCAGTTTTCGTGGCAGGAGCAACATTTTGGTCTGTCGTCATTTTGCGTGGCAGGCGCAGCACTTCAGACGTGTCGCGTTGTGTGCTCTACACTCCACACTCCACGCTCCACCCTTTACACTTCACACTCCGCACTTTACATTCCACACTTTACACTCTACACTTTACACTCTACACTTTACACTCCACACTTTACACTCCACACTCAACACTTTACACTTTGCACTCCACACTTTACACTCCACACTCTACACTTCACACTCTACACTTGACACTCCACACTCCACCACACTCTACACTCACACTCCACACCCTACACTCCACACTCTACACTTTACACTCCACAGTCCACAATCTACACTTTACACTCTACACTTTACACTTGACACTTTATACTCTACACTCCACACTCCACACTTTACACTCCACACTTTACACTGTACACTCCACACTTTACACTCCACACTTTACAGTCTACACTCCGCACTCCACACTTTACACTTTACACTCCACTCTTTACACTCCACACTCTACACTCCACACTTTACACTCCACACTCCACACTTTACACTCCACACTCCACACCCCCCTTTTTTTACTTTACACTCCACACTCTACACTTTACACTCCACACTTTACACTCCACACTCCACACTTTACACTTGACACTCCACACTTTACTCTCCATACTTTACACTCCAGACTCTACACTCCACACTCCACACTTAGCAGGCTACGTTCTTCCATATTCCACAGTCTACGGTGCATTGGTATGGTAGCAGGGGAAAAATGTACAAGACTGTTCAAATAAACTGTTTCAGAAAAGTGTTCTGTGTGACTGCATATCCATGTGTTTCGACATCTGTGCCATTAACATACGAGTGAGCATTCGGGTTCGTGGGTGCATTTTGTCTTACTGTCTTGCTACCTGTACTAGCATTGCATTGGATTGCCTGGCGATCATGCGGGCTCCAAGCACGAACCTGGCATCCGAGGTTTCTCTTTGCAGCCTGAGATGTTTTCTGACGACCCCTTGGCTCAGGATCAATAGCTTTGCGGCACCTGTTCCGAGACGTGCAGCATCTCCAACGGATTTCAGAGTCCTATGAAAACTACAAAACATCCAGTACAATCAGTACACATGTTAAAAAAAACGAAATAAACTGAAATGTTGAAAGAACCTCGTTAAGAGTACGATGGTGCAGTCACGCAAGGTTCAGGCTTGGCTAAGTCACGAAGTCTACATTTGGCGCAGGGCCTGCTTGGCTCAAGTCCCAACTGTTTCAACGAAGTGAAGCAAATGGCGTCTTCAATGGAGGGCACATCTGAAGAGAAGATGCCGCTCCTGGCAGAAGAGGGGAAGGCACAGGAATCCAAAGCTGATGCTGATGAGGCCTGTCTCCACAGCAAGATGCAGCATGACTCATGGGTTGACCGCAGATGTATCGTGATGTATCTTTTCAATTGTTTTTTGGACCGGTGTTAGGAGTCGTTCTCAATTCGCCGAACTTCTCCTTTGACTTTAAATCAAATTTAGTTTCACCATGTTTCACCAGTTCCCCAAAGACGTTCAACAACCCAAAGGTTGACAGCAATAGGGTACTATATCTTTGGATGTGTTTGTTGCATGTTTGGTCCATACGTCGGATGTTCATGGATATTCGTTTCTGAGTGTAGGACTCCATGAGCTACGATTCCCGGAACTTGCTCAGCTTCAAAGTCTGGCAAAACTTGGCGGGCACCGTTTGGACCAAGTCGTCCCTTTGGAAGATGATGGGAATCCTTCTTCTCATTGCATTGTCGGTTGCAGCCAGCGTGGCAGTTTCTTGGCTTTAAAATGTTTGAAGCGTATTCAAACAAGTCGACCTGAATCTCGACGTATCCTAGCTGGCGGGATTCTCAAAATTTGTTCATGCAAGATCATGCCGGAAAGGGACAAGTCACAACTCTGTTCAATTCTGTTCAGTTCCAGATTTTTGCCTTGGATCCTCCCTACTCGCCAAGCTCAACGTGGCCAGATTCCAACGGATTAGCTCCTTCTTGGAGGTGGTTGTTGGCTTACTTCTTGGCTTCTTCCTTTCAAGCTCAATGCAAAGGCTGGGAATCCAATTTGTCCGATTTCAGAATTATAACAGATTTGATCGCAACCACTTACTTCTTTGATTCTGTTTTACTGGAGAGGTCACATGAACAGCACGTCCAGCGGCAGAGATCTAGGGATGGACATAGATGCAAGATATTGCAAGACAATGCAACCAATCCTTGTCAACTTCCATATGGGCCAGCCCAGTCTTGAGCGCATGGCATGACAATTTGCCTCCGATTGGCTTGTTGATGCTTTTGCACTTGGTGTGATGCTGTGCCCACAGATCTGCACAGTACGCTGCAGGTGGTACAGCTGCACCAATGGCTTCTTGGAACTGTTCGATGCCATCCGCGGTTTGCACATGCAGCTGAATGCCATGGGTGTCGCGAAGGAGCTGGCCTCAGTGGTGTTGTAGGTTGTCCGTCTGATGTCTAGTCGCTCTTATGCCCTTGGCAACAATCATGGCACTAGCAGGACAGGAGCAGACAGATGTTTAAAAGACAGGAGGAATGCAAACTGCGCTTGCGCCAGATTGTGTGGATGTGTGAGGGCCAAAGAGACAGAACAAACTGCAATGGAGTACACTGGAGACTGAGTAAACATGCGTATGCCAAATCATGCATATAAAAAATAGATAGACATGAACACTTGCAGCATGTAGTGGGGACAGTCAGAAATCCAAGAGGAAGATTGAGCCAGATGGGAAGCATGGGAAGCCAGGTGTTGTAGTTCTCTCATGTTCTCTCCGCAATTGAGCACTCAATATCCGCGCCTCTATATGGTCAGCGACTTATGCAAGAAGGTTTGCCTCGCTTCTCTGTTCTAAGGACAAGGTCCAACTGTGCTTGCGCTACTGTGTGATGCAACATGGGCTGCACAGAGACATGTTGGGATTGCCACGGCTGGAGCATTGTCCTTGCGTATTTGGCAGCACCATATTCACTTGGGGACTTTGATTAGGTTCCCTCAGATTTCTGAAGGTGTTGAACCACAAGACACGCAGTCATTGATAATGGCAACGATGTGTTTTTCGTCTTTTGTTCCCACTTTCATCCAGCCAGATTGGACTTGTTCCCAAAGAGATCGGATATGGCTCTGGTTTTTCTCCACTACGTACTTCACGTAGTTAATTTTGCGTAAACACTCTTCAACTTATATAATACATATATCATATATCATTGTATCATTATTGTGATGCTAAAGCACCAGACCTTCTGGCCAGTTCTAGACCACCTAATGTTGATGTTCCGACAAAGGAAAACGCGGCAATGCGGGACGCGGGCCTCGACCTTCGTTGCTTCTGCCCAGGTCGGCCTACTGCTTGAACCACGACCTGACGTCCGCCCCAATGACGCCAGAGGACCGAGATGCCTACTTGGAACAATGTTGGAAGGATGTGACGGTGGAGAAGGATACTGACACTTGGAGCAAGATGTCAGCATGTACTTTCAACGTCTTTCAAATTTGTAAATTTCAAAAGTGTTTTTTCGAGGTCAAACATCTTGAATTGGCAAGTAGTGATCAAGTGATCATGCCATTTCTATTTGCGTGTACGTGGCATCACCTGTTTGACCGTAGAACTCGAACCTCCGAGGAGATCAAATGGGAGCAATTCCAAGAGCATTGCTCGTCTCCTGCCCAACGAGACCGAAACATTGAAGCAAATCGTCGATCCTGCTCAAACACTCTGGGTTTGGATCACCTCTCTGTTATCTCGTCTGGCTGCTGATGGTGAGATTCCTCCCATCCCAACCCCTACATACGGTCGGGTCATCACAATGGCAGAGCAAGCATACACCGGTATCCGAGCTGTTCGAGCATCCATTCGTGTTCAGCCTCCCTATGTTCACGTTCAAATGATGGCGGCGCTGGTCCTTGTTTCTTGACATCTTCAGACATTTTCCAAACATGTCATGATGATGTCATCGCTCGTGTCACTGCACGATCGGACAGATTTATGAGTTTTATGAGAGCTTCAGGGCTGTTTCCGAAGCCACTCTGCTTGCGTTGTCACCCATTGTCATGTTGCCTACCCGGATCCACCCAGGCCTACCCCGTTGTCCCATGTTGTTCCCTTTAAGGTTAACAACATCATCAACGCCATCAGCATCGGCTTGGCGTCGGGTGTTACCTTCAGCATGGTCCTCGCAAGTTCTCATTTGGGCACTTTCGAGAGCAAAGTGCATGCAGAAGACTTGTCTCACAGTCTCCAAGATTTGACGGTGAGCATGATCTTGTGCAGTGTCGGACCTTTCCTCTATCAGGCATTGCTTGAGGTGGCTGTGTGCATTGCACAGCCATTCGCCATTGCTGGCAAAGGGGTTGCCCCTGGACGCATCCCAACAGAAAAGCTGCTGCACCACTTGGAGAAAGACCTCCGAGACATTGAGTACATGAGCAAAAATCTGCCATGGTGGGAGCAGGCCTACTTCAAGCCCAAGAACTGAGGCAAGGAGGGTAGCAGACAAAGGAACGAACCCGCACGAATGCGAAAATGATCAAACATCGCCTGCAGCTTTGCAAATTTGGGCAGTGACATGGCAGTGATGACTGATGGAGGAATGATTCCCGATGTCGCATGATGTCGCTGAATCCGTGTGTTGTCCTGGGTCGTTGACGGATTGTGGGACACGTCATGACACGTCTTGACACGTCCAAAGTATTCCAACATAGAGCTGGGAGGACATGGTGCGCTGCGCGCGCTTCTACCCTCAGACTTGCAACACGGGGGGCTTCTTCGTGGGGAGCCAAGCTATCACACTGTTCTTTGGCGGTGTCATGTCAGGATATGTCGGGAAGGGGTCCTCGTTTTTTACCCGACTTACTCAGCACTGAGCACCACTTGGCCTCACTCTATGTAAGGTGTGCATCATCCAGAAGTCAGCAGCTGCTCCTCTAGGTAAGGATGTATCATGTCCTGATATTACGTGATATTACCTGATATATTTCCATATAATTACTATCGTATACTTCCCGTACATTTCTGGTACTGCACTTGTGATCACTTGTGACGCTGTGCCATGCTGTGCCTGGTGTTGCTTTGGGCAGGTCCGCCTGTGCGCCAACTCAACGACAAACAGCTTGAGGGTCGTGGAGCGCATCCGTTGCTGAGTGCCTACTGGCTTTGTTGTGTTTGCGTGTGAAGGTGCAAAAGAGAACGCACATGTTTGGGCAATACACGAGGTGTTTTGGCATGGAGTTTTTGAACCAGCGGTGAGGTACAAAGTTCCATCGGATCTCTGCCTCTGATTCGGCTTGGAAAGAGTTGACGAGTTTCTTCAAGCTGGATCTGGCATGGTGCAAGGAGACCTCAAGACGCATGTTGATGCATGATAATTGATAATGCATGGTGATGCATTAATTATGATGCACGGGTCATGGAACTGAGCCACATTTTGACCAAGTGTAGCTGAAACTCTCAGATTTTGTTGAGGTCATCGCTGTGAAATTATGTGGGGAGTGCAGGACAAGTTGCAGCGTGGACTGCTCTTTTGGCAAACCATGAAAGGAAAGTCAGAACCCGAACGCGTGACGCTGGCAACTCGTCGCGACACCAGATCAAGCCCTACATTGTCACTGCTCTCTCTCTCTCTCAATATACATATACATACATATGCATAATTCCATATATATATATACACGATATGATATATATGCATATACATATTAGTATTATTATCATGATCATCATTATTTTTTTTAAAACAGCATCATCATCATCATCATCATCATTATGATTATGATGATGATTATTATTATTATATTATTATTATTATTATTTACTTATATATATATACGCATATATACGCATACAATATATCTATCTATGCCGAGTCTCTATGCTTATTGTTACCATCCACTGCCCCTTGCCCCTTTTGACTGGCAGTTTGAATCGAGTACTTCCGTCACGCTGCACATCACGCTGTCCAATCTCCTGTCCCTCCAAGCAAGAGACAGTCCACCAAACTTTCCTGCACGTTTGAATATGTGAAGAGAAGAGGTCTCAGACGCTGTTGCGAATCTCTGGGCAGCCAAGCCCTGTGATGGAAGAAAGGCAGGAACGCAGACAACTTGCACGAATGTTGGCCATGTCTTGTTGAAACATATACTGACTCATATACATATACCCTCCTCTACAAAATCAAGGGAGTATGATATGGATGCGACTGTAGATCAGCATGTTGGAGCTGTGGTGCCAGTTTATCTGATATTTGTGTGATGGGGCCTGCAGGTTGCCTGGGCCCGGCTTGGTGTTTTCCTGTTTGAGCAACTACCAAAGGCTGGCCAAGCAAAGAACTTGATTGTCACCATTCAGAGTGAGCCCTGGAACAGAG